>OY757931.1:77962995-78085495 GCA_963585895.1 Sepioteuthis lessoniana | reverse complement strand
AGAAAAGAAAATTCAGAAATAAAGAAGAAATATAGAATAAGTACATACAATTAGAAAGAATAAATAAAATGTATGACTAAAAATAAATGAATTACTCCAAAAGACAATTTTATCAAAGCAAGAATAGATAAGACGCAACAAAATAGTAAATGTAGGTTTTTGTGGTGATAGATACGAAACGATCAATCACATAATAAGCGAATGCAGGAAATCAGCACAGAAAGAGCATAAAACTAGACACAACTGGGTGGGAAGCGGATCAACTAGATATTGAAATTTGATCATATGAACAAATGGGGTATATGCGCAAACCAAAATTTGTCCAGGAGAATTTTGTCCTGGATTTTTGAGATACAAGCGGATCGACTAATCTTGGCCAGACGGACAGATCTAGTGATAATCTAGAAAATAAGAGAACCTACCGAGTTATTGATTCGTCTATCCTGTCAAACTTTAGAAAAAAATCGAAAGAAAGTGAGAAGAATGATGAGTACCTGGACCTTTCCACGGAACTGAAAAAAAACTGCAGAACGAGAAGGGGATGGTGGTACCAATTGTAATTGGTGCTCTCTGTATAGTCACCAAATGATTGATACAAGGATTGAAGAACATTGAAATAAGAGGAAAAGTAGAGATCATACAAACTACAGCTTTATTAAGATTTGTCAGAATACTGAGAAGAGTCCTGGACACTTGAGGAGACTTGCAGTCTCTCAAACTCCAATGAGAAACCATCGGTTGATCCTGGTGGGAAAAACCCTTATAATTATTATTATTATTATTATTATTATTATTATTATTAATAATAATAATGATAAGAAAGACAATCTGCAAAATTGTTGACTTTGCTGTCCCGGCGGACCACAGAATAAATCTGAAGGAAAGTGAAAAGAAGGATAATTACCTCGACCTTGCTAGAGAATTGAAAAAACTGTGGAACATGGAAGTAACGATTGTGCCAATTGTGATTGGTGCGTTAGGCACAGTAACTAAAGGATTATTAAAGGGCCTGGAGGACTTGGAAGTGAGCGGACGGGTAGAGACTATCCAAACGACAGCATTGCTGAGGACGGCCAGAATACAGGGACGAGTCCTGGAGACTTGAGGAGACTTGCTGTCACTCAAACTCCAGTGAAAAACCATCAGCTGATACTGCTGTGAAAAACTCTAGAGGAGTAAATAATAATAATAATAATAAGCGAAAAGAGAGGTAAATATGTAAATCTTGCATGAGAACTAAAAAAAAAACACTGTCACTCAGACCCCAGAGAAAGACCATCAGCCAACGCTGGTGAAAAAACTCTCAAAAGAGAAAATGATTTTAAATGAACAATTGAAACCTAATAAAATATAGACCCAGAAAACAGGTGTGGTTGTCATGATCGGCAGGTGCTCCCCTGATAGAAAAGACGAGATGCCCATAAAGCATCCTGCAAATGTTGGCTGTTTGAATTTCTCCTACATCATTAACGACCATATTAACTCTTCCACTCAGACACACCAACGAAAAATATAAACGTGAGAAGCCACAAGGATGTACTTTAGAGTTATTTTAAGAGAAATCCTACACCAAGAGGGTATAGAAAAGAATAATGGAAATTTGGACAGTAGCCGCTTGATTTAATAAGACGATTTGTAGTACACTCCATATATGCGCAAGTATGGCACAAAGCATTTTAAGGTGGATTCCCGGCCCGCTCCAAAAATGCCGCGGGTCCCATCGGTATACCCCAAAAAGAGGCGATAAACCTACTCTCTGCAAGGATGTTAGAGCCGGGGGAGACGACACCCTGAGGCTTGATGAGTATTTCCATGGCTGCGTGACGTGAATGGTGGGCTTCCCCGGTATCCAAGTCAGAGAGCCTCAATCAAGTAATGGTCCCTGAGACAAGACACATACGGCCAGATCCGCGTTGTCGAGCTATAGCCGGTCAAAATATACGTGTGTCTGGTTAACCAAAGACCAACGAATAATATTTTTTAAAAGTTGTATTTTTAACCCTCAGATACTAGAAATATGGGTACAAGTAATATAATGAAGAAAATTGATAAGTTCTTCCTACCCAGAAAATTGAATAAGGTGTGGAACGTGAAAGTGACGGTGATAACAATCGTAATTGGTGCACTTGGAATGGCCCTCAAAAGGTTGGTAAGAAGATTAGAAGAGTTGGAAATCGGTGGACTAATAGAGACAACCCAAACTACAATATTTTTAAGATCGGCCAGAATATGAAGAAGAGTCCTGCAGACCCTGAGAGATCTGCTGTCACTCAGACTCCACTGAAAGACCAGCTAACGGGGGAGTGAAAAACGCAAGACGTAAAATACTCCAAAATAAATAATTAAACGCAACAAAATGTTGTGAATTCAGTCTTGTCAATTTCTAAAAACTGGAAGTTACTAAGTTACGCTCTCTTAACTTATATATATAATCTGACAAATAAATATAGCAATCTATATAATCATGGGGAAGGCGAAATGGCTAAAATACTGGACCACAACCTCGAAGAGAGGGAGTTCGAACTTTAGCCGCCCTGAAGTGTTCATATTCGAACTAACATCCTTGGCAATGGTATGAACGCCCTCATTCTCCCAGATATCAGTTAAATATTCTCACAGATGTTCTTCTACAAGTATGGCTTTGGCATTAAATACTCCACGAAAGTTGATATGCCTTAACCAAAGGAAAATCTATATTGACAATGCATTCCAAACACATAGGGAAGATTGACCACGTATCATTAGCATATGGTCTGGCCCCCTAAAACCTGTTACTGCTATGATGGTCCAATATAAACACAAGAAAGGACTGGTCCGCTCACTTGATTCTTGGTCATTGTTTCTGGAGTCTTGTAAAGTGATACGTTAGGACTATATATCTGTTTACACTTTGTCTAGATTACGTGCTATGAACTAAATAAAGAAAAGGGGTTCACATAAAAAAGGCAAGAAGCACACGATATCCCGCAGAAACTTTTACTGACATAGACTACGCAAATGATTTTAACTTCGCAAATACACCTGGCAAGGCCGAATCCCTACTGCAAAGTCTGGAACAAGATATAGTAGAACTTGGCCTCTAGGTGAACGTAGATAAACCAAAGTATATGTTTTTGTTACATAAACATAATATACGAATCCGAAAACACGAAATTGGTTCAGGTAGTTTTATTCACCTTTTTGAGTTTAAAGGTGTTTTGACATGAGGAGAGAGAGACACAATCTTTCTATGCTGACTACTTTTACATCGTCACCTCTCAACCCAACCAACGCGTCAGGCCTCGCCCAGGTCTGAATCTCAACTAACTGCTTTTCTCAAATCCAAAAATCCTCAGCCCACGCTTCCGGTGCATGATGTCATTCACACCCCCTGGTCCAATTTCTATCTGTGAATTTTATTTTGACATCTCTGAATGACACATCCTCTACGCACGCGCGTGAACACCTGCATTAATGTTACACCTAACTAACTTATGCGCTAAGCGAAAGGGTCTCATCCTAACTAAACCAAAAGGCAAGTTATACAAAATGAAATTCCTCCGCAACTATAATACATTTTAATAAAGATGTAGACATTTCCACGTTAACCCTCTAAAATTAGTTTACCAGTTCTTCCATCTTTGCAATATCTCATCAACTTAAAGTGATGTAAATATACAGTTGGGAAGGCATGGACTGCTACTAACAAGTTGTCGGACATATTGAAATCGGATCTCTCTGATAGATAGAATGTGGTTTCTTTCAAGCAGTAGCCGTAATAGTACTACTGTTAGATTTCACCGCTTGAATTCTTAGGGGACACTCGGAGAAAAAGACGTGGACAGTACAAGAATGTTACGTGCAATTTTGAAGTAGGACTTGACAAAATAGCTAATCTTTCATCCCTCAAATCATACCAGTTAGACGAATAAAACATACTTTGCATTGCTGGTAAAGTAAGGACGAAAACAGAAGCAACGTTCTACAACAAATAGACTCATAAATGTTGGATGATCAACAAAGACTGGCATTCATCATCCCAGTGTGGATGGTGGACGCAGTGTGGAAGACCTGTCCGGAATAACGGACGATATTGATGAATGGTAAGAGAGTGAAGGGACTTCGAGCCATCAGCATGACTTAATGACACACACATACATATATATATATATATATATATATATGTCCCAAGAGAGGAACAGATAACTGGAGGGAGACAGAGCGATACATTAGGACTTAAACTCAATCCTTAACAATAAGAATACCATTTTTATAAAGGTTCTGATATCTTCATTCATACATTGATCTTAAAGTTTATGAATTCGAAAAGCTTTCATTTATTATTCGTTTTAGTAAGAGCCCTCGATGAAACTACGCTTCGGTACGCAGGAAACAGCACATCTAGCAAATGGCAAGAGAAACACATTATTGGCTAAGGTTTAAATAAGGAAATATCTATTACATATACATATACATCAAACACTCACTTCATAATCAGAATACTAAAATTTCATCTAATATATATATATATATATATATATATAATATCGCAGGCAACTGTCAAATACAAAATGACAGAAGAGAGTTTGACCTTTAGCCTTCAAGTAATACTTTTTGTTCTTGCTCATGCCTCTGACACGTGATGTCAGTAGTCTGAGTAAATCGTCGCCATTGTCTGTGTTTAATTTTGCACAAACATCGCCCTATTTAATACAATCAAGTCTTGAAGTGTGATTGGCTTGAAAGTAGGACCACGAGATTGGGTGTACATTTAGTTCCAATACCAGGCATTTGCATAAATATGCAAATAAATGAATGCACATTTTATATGATTCCCCCCTCTCTCTCTCTTTCTCTCTCTCTCTCTCTCTCTTTCTCTTTCTGTCTCTCTCTCTTACACACACGCACACACACGCACACACGCACGTGCACACTTTCAATATTAAAGCTTATAAAAATAGCTCTATGAATAAGATATATTGATATAACCGACTGAGGTAGATAGATAGATAGATAGATATTGCTGATTTCTTTTCTAAATATAGTAACTGTTGCAACAAAATGAAGCACACACAAACAAAGGATAATGTATTCATCTGAGCCAAGTATAATTAAGGTGAGTTTTGTTTGGTTGGGGGACGTGGAACTTGTGTTTGGGCTTTTGCGTACTGTGTATATAAGAGTTTTGTAATTTCTTGTGTAATGTTTCTGAAGGTTTTGTGTGTGTTTGACAAGAGCTTCTTATTGTGCGTGTGATTGGGTACACTAAGAAGACGTTTATATGCGAATATATAACGATATTACGTTTTAACACGTTTTACATCATTCATAAATTCAATAATTTAGTAACGTCTGGGATTTTTCAAGTGAAATTGGCATCAGAAATTGACAAGAATGAATTCACAACAGAACACGTATTAGTACAAAATTAGCACTATCGATTTGTGAACATATAACATTTAGAAACAAGTAACATAAACGAATAATTGCAAACGTCTCACTAAAAATACTCAAACACAAATGTATATAAACCCAAAGGTATATATATATATATATATATATATATATATATATATATATATATATGATCGTTACACAACGCAAGGTTCCATATATATATATATATATATATATATATATATATATGGAACCTTGCTTTGTGTAACGATTATTTTCCTTAGGAAATCGACACGACAAGTCAATAGAAAATCCTAGACGAGGCTGTTTGTATTTCAGTTCGCGCTTAAAATCTTGATAAAGGCATGAATACTTCAGTCTCGCCACAACTATTTGTAAATATTATTGCCGACTGATCCATTAGCTTTCGTTTTGGTAACCTAACTTACAGAGGGAAAAGCACTTAATTTAACTTCTGAGAGTATTGTTTGGAAGAAACTGCTGCACATCGTTGGGGTCATTCATCTGTTATCGTATCTAAAAAGGTTACCTTCTTTACACAAGACTTCTCCTGTATAAACAAACCATCTCTGCAAAAAGTATAACGTAGAACTCTTAGGACCACATGTGTCAAGATCGACGGGTGTATTAATTGTATATATATATATATATATATATATATATATATATATATATATATATATATATATATACTACCAGTCAAAAGTATTTGTGCATCCAAAAAATGTTTATTTCTCATCCTAAATGTGTTATTCATAAAGAAAATTTAAGCGCCCGATTAGTTTTATTTGTTATATAAAATACACGTCTTCTTAAACTTTTGATTCATCAGAATGTCCTCTTTTGTTCACTATTACTTCTTCAGAGATTCTCGGTATTTATTCACCGTAAGATGGGGTAGGCTGAAGCTATTCCATCCCAGTTTTCCAGCAAGAATTGCCGGAATAATAAATAAAAACATTGTGATTTTTTATACTTTTCATTGAAAATAACACCTTTAGGATGAGAAATTAACATTTTTGCGGGTGGCCAAATACTTTTGACGAGTTGTATATATATATATATATATATATATATAGAGAGAGAGAGATAGAGAGAGAACGTTTAATTTAAACTCTCGAGTACTTTATGCAAAAATTAAAAGAATGCTGACATTTCACTATATCAGATATCTTTACCAAGATTGGAGGAAAATATCTTCAAATATTATAGATTGAATTTATTCCAAGAAATCAACATTGACTTCAAACACGTCTTCCAGACAACTTCGGAAATTCCTGCAAGCATTTCTGACTATGTTCTTATTTATATCGGTAAATTTTGCCATTATTCTTCCTTCTGTTCATCTTTGGAATTTTGTTGGTCTCAAGATCAACCGATTTCCATATATAATAATCACCAGGATGGCAATCTGAACTGTTAGACAACCAGGTTGGAATGATTTGGTTGCAGATGTTTTCTGATTGCAAAATCGGGGCTCTCCGGCTTGTGATCAGGGATCAGAGTCCTGTTACCAAGTGTAAATTTTTTCCAGCTGTCACTGTCTGAACCCAAGGTAACACAAAATACTCAGTCACTTGTTGTAAGCATCCGTTTTCATTTTGAGGCCATAAGGAAAAGCCAAAACACATACGGCCACAATTCAACATGACCACCTGAAATATCATGATGGGGACTAGGTGCCTGATTTCCATATATGTATCTGTTATATATGAATCTGTCTTTACATTTAGACACAAACATCGTGAAATGTTCATATTGAAGCTTACAGAAAATGCCACGCCCTAAAGAATTGTGTTTCCAAATTTCTTGAGGGAATTGCTAAATGGTGCTTCTTTATATATATATATATATATATATATATATATATATATATAGTTTTTGTCACCTGTGATGGGATTATTTGTTTATTTCTGTACTGGATTGTATGAAGGTCATTCACTTAATAGGGGTCTTATTTTTTAGCAAAATATTTTTTATTCCGATATCTAAACACTGTATTGTTTGGAATTCGTTTGTAGCAAAAATTATTGAATCTAAGAAAAATTATTTTTTGAGGCTATTTAAATTGGCAGTGAATCAAAAAAAAAAATTCAGATTTGACCGGCGGTCTGTCATCAAAATTTTGATGGATGATAAATCAAAATCATGTGAAATTTATAAAAGAATCAGGGATGTGTACAATGAAGCAAGTTTTAATCAAAAATTCTTTACAATTGGGCTTTATATGTGTACGCCATTACCAGCCTGAATTAAAACTATATCTATGGAATGAAAATTCAATAATTCCCCGGTATAAAAATAGATCCTGTGACATTTTTCTGGGATATCCTGTGAAAACATGTAGTTTTTTGTTAAAAGCTAAGGCAAAAATGACCTTATTTATTGAATGCACATGTATAAATGTTATCTTTACAATCTACCTAAAAAATTAGATATATTTTTTATTACGGGTGAAAATCACTATATTCATTCCCAAACTATTAGCTATGAAATTAGCAGATTACTGATTTTTTAATCTATGTTATTAAAAAACAATTTCACGGATGTACATAATACACTTTGATCCTAGGTTGAAATGTTGAAAACTGATATTTAGCTCCTCGGCTGTATGTACATTTAACTATACAGATTATATTATAATGATAACGATTATGAAAAAAAAATAACAAATAAAAACATCGTAAATTCTACTTAATTGTTTTTATAAAAGGTTAATTTCCATTTATATATATATATATATATATATATATATATATATATATATATATATATATATATATAAATGTGCGTGCCTAGCCACACTGAAGAGTTCTAATAGAACGAAACAGTCAGTCTGTGGATGACAATATATACGCTGCCCCATGGGGGTTGAGCACTCTGGCGAAGGAATTGTCGGCCGCCGCTAGCGTAATGCAAAACTCTTCGAAAGAATTGAGCACTCTGGGAGCCGATAGGGTATTAAAAATGTAAACAAACGGCTGCCGCTGTTGTTGCTAAATAAAATGCCTTAAAATTCCCTTAGTCAAAGTGGTCCGCTTGGTGGCCGAGAGGTCTGAAACTTAGTCTAACGTAAAGTTGGACGAGTTTCGATCCCGGCTTCGAGCGTCCTGCGTGTCTAGCCACACCGAAGAGTTCTGATAGAACGAAACAGTCTGTCTGTGGATGACAATATATATATATATATATATATATATATATATATATATATATATATATGCTGAGCGGTCTGATACTAAGACTTACGTAATGTTGGGCGGATTTCGATCGCAGCTTGAAGCGTTCAACGTGTCTAGCCACACTGAAGAGTTGTGATACAACGAAACAGTCTGTCTGTGGATAACAATATATATATATATATATATATATATATATATATTTGTGTGTGTGTGAAGATATATACGCAGACGTTTATATGTGTATGACTGTGTGAGCTATTTCATTCACCAGATATATGCATAATGTGTAAATACGTTAAACTTGAACGTGTATTATTTTGGACTTATACTCGAATTGTTTTTTCCATCATACAGGGCCCTTCTGCTCCAGACATCCATATAAATAGCCTTATCACACGTACTCAAGTCACACTCGCACATAAAATTGCACACACACACACACATAAATAGTTACACATGTAAATATGCATTTGAGTCTGATATAGATGCATATAAAGAGAGAAAGAGTGAGAGAGAGATTTACAGAGAGAGAAAAGATCAGAATGAATTAATAAGAATGATAAGGAAATGCTTCCAATCTTATGAGTTAAATATTTCAGCTAACAGTTTATATCTTATTTCTACTTACCATTTCTTAACAATTTTGGAAGATAACAAAGTATATATGATCTAGTTGGTAGATTGTTTGCCAATGGCCAAGTAGACCGGGGTTCAATCCAAGGTAGAATCATACCAGAGACCCCAAAAATGGTACTTGATGCCTCCATTCTTAACACACACACACACACACACACATATATATATATATATATATAATTTCTGAATTGATATAGTGTATGACAACAATTTGAAACCATATGAGATTTTAAAAATTTGCTGACATTTTCAATTGTTAACAATTCCATATCAAGTTCCAATATTAGTTGATATTCAACAGAATAAAATTTGCCTATTGAAAATAAATGTGGAGCTGACGCCCAGAATTATCACCTTTCAGTAATTGTATACGAGAAATTCTCCACTGAACTGATTTTTAGTTTTTCCCTGTATCCTGAAATTGTGGCTTTTTTTACATACTGTATCATTGTTAGAGATTGATACAGGCTTCAGAATATATAAGGCATTTAGAAAAGCCTTGAATGACGTGTTGACAAAGTTGAACATCTTATCCGGTAGAATAGCTATTTTTACGCAATGGTGTTTGATCAATCTTCTTACAAGAAGATTGATCAAACACCATTGCGTAAAAATAGCTGTTAAACATAACTTTCCAATGTTACCTCAGTCAATTGATCACTTAAGCATTGGGTGGGGTTGGTCGGAGGATAATAACCACCCGAGGTATAAGTAGGGGATAAGTGTTCTGCGATACCCTATAAAAAAGATGGGTTTTTCAATTCACAGCCACTTTTGATGACTGGGGTACGAGGAGACAAGCGCTGATGTGCACGGAAAGCGATCCATTGAAAGATACGGAAAAGCTGCTTCGTCTTAGAATGAAAATGTATTGTATACGTCCCACCTTAGAAAATGAACGGAGCAACTGAAGCAACAGACACCCTAACATTTGGTTGATAAATTGATTGACTATAACGGCATGTGAACATGTCTAGGGGTATTTTATGCCTAAATCTTCAAACTGCAATGAAGTTGTACTCCACTTCCTCCAAATTTCAGAACTGGGGCATTTTTCTCACACGCTGTTTAATGCCAAGCCGGGATACACATTTTTGTTGGGTGTAATACCTCTGCAGGGAACTGTCAGCACATTCTAAAACCCTCTGTCAGAATGGAGTTTAATTTGAGCACAAAATATTAACATTATTAACCAAAGTATGTCATGGCGATTTAAAAGTTCTAAAATAACTTTTTAAATAGTTTAATTTTCGCAATAAAATACGGCTCTTGAAGAAAATGATAACTGAATAGTTTTCTATAAATGGTTAACAATCTACTTACCCATGTTTTCCACCATAAGGAACATGTGACACAAGGTCAATTTTTAAACAGAATATTGATTGATTTAATTCATAATTTTGCTTTTATAAGACTGGTTTTCTTACGAAAGGCTAATGTGTCTATTCCGTTCAATAGTCTTCTCATATCTTGGGAGGGAACAAATGGAATCATGCCTTTCTCAAAACCATTAACATGAAGTGAAAGGCCAACAGTTTGCCTTGCATATCAACTCAGATCACCGGCTCCATTTCCTACGATGATAATTATTCCGCTAAACATGCGTCCTGAAACAGTAAAGTATTTTTCCTAAAATAATTGAAATCTCTGTACTCGCACCTCAGTTGAATATGATATAATTTGCTCTAAATCAGTAAAATTAGATATACTTGTTTTGTCCACTGAACTGTGAAAATTTTACCTGCCGTTGTGAATGAAGTAATTTGAACATAAGCGTATTAAATCAACAGGAGAAATTTTTTTGCGTTTTCAATACATATATGAAGACCTGGAAATTCCAAATTAAGACATTGAATTTAGACGATGACAAGTTGGATATCAAATGTTTTATTTTTTAGAAGATGTCAGAGGATTATAATGTAATGAATAAAATAGTGAATGACATCTTCACTTAAATCCAAATCCAAATGTTTTGTCCTCTAAATAGCATTAACTACCTGTCTTCGGTAAGGCTTACTTATTGCTTGGCAACTGGGATGCCTCAAAATGGGGTTTGCTGAGGGGGATTAAGCAATTTTGTGCAACAGCCACGCATATCTTGATTCGTGCGTGTTCCCCATCTTCATAAAATCAGTTTATCTTAAATCTGATTTGTCGGGTATATCAATAATATTTATTCCTTAATTGTCCATGTCAATTTTTTTAAAAATGTTCTTTGTCTCAAGATGCAGATTTCACATTTTAAAAAAAATATAGGGACTGCTGAAAAAAATATTATAACAAAAAATACGACTAATTTTTAAAGGTTTTTCTGTATTTTCGTTTATTATTTTATACTGAGCCCCTTTTCATATGGATGAATATTGAAGAAAGAAAATCCTAAAATAGAATGGTTCCCAACATTGGGTTAATTGCGTTGGATAATATATATATATATATATATATATATATATATATATATATATATATCAATTTATCTTTGTCTGTAATCTATCTATATATCTATCTATCTATTGCACAGGGCAAATAAATTTAGAATATATGTTTTTACGAGTGGGCCAACATTAGTGTGTCCCTTTTTAGGAATCTATATGAGGGGGTCTCTTATGAGTTCATACTTACTTTTCCTGTAGTGCCCAGCATATTTCTTTATTCTAACTTAGATAGTTTGTGCAATTGGAGGCAAGTGGCCATGCATTTTCCATTTTCAAGGGTGTTGCTTCCAGTATTTATTCAAAATAACAATCAGCACATGTTTTGTAGTTCCTCTGAAGCTTTTTCTCAAATATTTTCACTGTGGTGCAACTATACAATAGTAGTGAAATCGCTTTAACTCGGAAGATTTTATATTTTAGTTTATCATATATATAAGATTTCAATATGAATGATAAGCTATCAGTAGCGGTCTTTTCTTACGCATGTTGACATCGATTTCAGAAGATGAGATAATACTACCGAGGTATAAAAACTGGTCTACAAATTTCGGAGGATTGCCCTTTAAGTGGGCGGATACACTATTTAAATTGAGACACTTGAATTCTGTTTTATATTAGTCAATGAGGTGACAGATTACTTGCTGCCAGCTTTAGAACATGCAGTAAAAATTCAACTTGAGGAAGTGTATTAGAAAGAAGTTTTAGACTATCTGCGTCAGCCAACGTTAAATCTTTTACTTTATTTTGATTTACTGATGTTCAATAGATAAACAAGTTTTGTATCGACGCTACAATATTGACCTGGAATCCACTGAAAGTGATCCACAAACTTTCTGAAATAGAATTGTAATTTCTATATTACAATCAGCTATATATTCAGAATCCTGCATTATTTTCAACATGAAAAATAACCTAGTTTCATCATGTACGTATAGCTTTTCCAATGATAAGGATTCCATTGTTGGCAATGAAGAATCGTACCCAAGAGCTGGTTGCAGCGATGTGGTCCTTGAAAATATACTTTGGCGATTCCAATAATTTGGTCATACAAATAGACAAAAGTAAAACACAACGTATGGAATTGGGGGCTAAGACAGGCAGGGAATATTTGGCTTAGAACAGTTGAAGGATGACTGAAAAATATTAGCATAGCAGGGGAGAAGGCAAAAGACTGAGATTAATGGGGTTGAAACCTTATTTCCCAACCAAAGTGAGATTAATTGATGGATTTTAAGGATATGTCAATCCGTCTAGGATCATTTTATGTTTAAAATTAAGGAGTTGTATTTTTATATTTACATTTTTGTGACGTTTTTATTCATTTATTTATTTATTAATTAATTTATTTTTTGCAAACGGTCCTTTTTTTTGGGATAAAAACATTAAAGCAATAAGAAAATGAAAACAGCAAATGAGAAATGTGAAATAGGGCTTAGCTTTGATTATTCATTTAAAGCTGACAATCACATTTGGTTTATTTTATTGATTTCTAATCGAAGGATTGGTTGGATGGTTAGAATTTTTTAACGGAAGCAGATATTGCTTTTAAAATATAAACAAATATAGAATATTATACTCACCCCTAAGCTTCGGTGTCGAGGCATCGGAATTGCCGAATAATGTTAAAATTGGTGGACTTACAAAGCATAGTGGCTATAATAATTTAAGCCCGGAGCGTGGCCCTGGAAAAGGAACAATGGCAGACTTGGGGCCTTTAATTAGGCACCTAGTTTCGACTAGGCTACCTTCGGGTGGGCGAGCTGCATTTTTGTCTCCTTTGTCCCCCTTGTACGGCACTAGACCATGCGTCTAGTTTAAGCCGCAAACTGGCATACGTGCCCGGACCCACATTTGGGTTCGTGAAACTGCTTGCCTCATCGGGCTCACCTTGCACTAGGTGAGCCGATGTGCAGCACAGACAAGCAGGGTTCGAGTCTCGGCTCGTTCCCGACCTTCCCC
This sequence comes from Sepioteuthis lessoniana, assembly GCA_963585895.1. NCBI lineage: Eukaryota > Metazoa > Mollusca > Cephalopoda > Myopsida > Loliginidae > Sepioteuthis > Sepioteuthis lessoniana. The sequence continues at coordinate 78,071,889 of OY757931.1, read as the reverse complement.
TCCCCTTTATCCCCACTTTAATCGGCCTTCGGGCTTTTGACCTTGTGTCAAGTCGTGTCTGGTGGGAGGCAGTGACAAATACTTGGCTATAATAATTTAAAAAATTAAAAGATTTCAGCGTTTGGTTTGCGATTTTAGACGAAAGAAGAATGAGAGATGCTTGAAATTGAAACTTTCAAAATTATTAATGGACTTTATCATTATGGTAGACATTTTTTTTAATATTTCTCCTCAAAATGGAAATTTATTGATCAGAAAAATTTTAAAAACACTAAGTCTGTAAACCAACTGGATTTTTTTCTTAATTGAGTAATGTATTTTTGAACAAATAGGCTCAACAACCGCAACAGAGAAAAAAAAATTGCTTTCTGAAATAATTGCAAGAAAAATAATTTCAAATGTTGTTTTTGGGAACAAGCCCATGAATTATTCAACTGAATTTGATTTGTATAGAAATATAACATTAATATTGTATCCGATCTGTGCAAAGATTTTTTAGAATATTGTTTTGAAAAGAAAAAAGGCATAACACACAATGATAATGGAATATGAATAATTTTTACCGAGGTCGATTTGACAGACAAATAGAAACCTAGAGCGATAAACACTCCGGGTCAGAGTGGACCTAGAAGTGATGCGAATCAATCGGTACTCCAAATACTCCAGATCTCATGAACTAGGGCTTAACTATCAAATGCAATCTGATGTCCTTCATTAGAACATTTTAAAGGCATTTGGACTGCAATCAAAAGAAATCACCGATTGATCATGCAAGGATTAAATATGTAGGATCAACGTATTATCTATGAAATATCCATTGAGTTAAAGTATATCGAAAGCTCATTATGTATATCTTGTACACTTTGTTTGCTTCTTTCTTTCTTTCTTTCTTTCTTAGTGTCTTTTCCAATATATTGTAACAACTAGATACGTCCACTCCCTTCAACTGATATTTGCATCCGAGCAATTTATTACACTTCCTGAATGTTTTAGTCGTTGATTAATGTGAGAATTTGAAATCTATGATAAAATTAGGGGGAAAATTAGTCAAGGCAACAACAGGGGATCTAAAAAAAGAGAGTTATTAGAAAAAGTAGGCCGGGACGTTGAGATATGTCCGTGAAATCTCTGAAGGGGATTATACACAATGGTTACTGGTAGGCTACTTTTTTGGCTAATATTAAGTGAGTGGATTGTCTCCGAACATATGTAATAGCAACCCTCTTCTAATTGCCTTACCATGTGCGACTATTTTTATTCGAAAAATCTTTAATCTTTACACGTGACGAGGATTTTTGATATTTCCTGTGTTTGTTTGATAAAATCAATCTCTAACGTAGCCAAATATTTATAGCTTTCATTATCTTCATGCGTTCTCATATTTGCTCTTTATATAGTTTCGTTCCTTCAATTATTTCTTTTTTTTTCTGGAATTTATTATTAACCTTGTAAATTTCTCTATACCAAATTCTGTCTCTTTCTTGGCTGAATGTTTAACTTTTCTTTTAGGGATTACACTTCCAAAGATTTTTACATCATCCATGTACACGATAGAGAACATCAAATATTTCTAGTGATTTTAAGATTTAGAATCGTTTGGATTTTCTTTGAATATTGTTTGGTAGAATCATTGCTATGATAAGCAATGGTGATGAATGACTATCAACCTACAAGGATGCCTTTTTGAATTTTCTTAGAATATTGTTTGTTGGTATCATTGCTATTATAAACAGTATTAGAAATTGACTTTCATCATGTAAAGACGCTGGTTTGTATAATCTTACGATAATGTTCGGTGGTATCACTGCTATAACAAACATAACCCTCTTTCTACTTTAAAATGTGGTAATTGCCGCTCTCTGGAGGTTCGTTTCACTATCAAGCTTTTGATTGTTTTTGTAATTTTGTGATGAAGTCCTTTTCTTACTTGGAGATTGAGACTATTTAAGATATTCTATTATGCATGCTTATGGATTCATATAGTAAACTTTACTGTATATACATACTATGAAAAGAGTACTTCTTGTCGATTCTTTTTATCGTATTTCACTCACGACGTCAGTCCGTGTAAACAAATAATGTTGTATATTGACCTTCGACCCGGCCAAACATGCCATTCCAAAGACGGCGGAAGTGACACATTCCGATGGAAGTTATGGGAAGAAATCACGTACGCGGGCTTTGCTGACAATATGGGACAAGGTAAAACCCCATTGTACAGTCATAGACTGATGCACCGGAAGAGAGTGACCTGTGAAATGCATGACAGTTATTTACGCTTGATGATGATCAAACATGCCAATCCAAAGACGCTGGAAGTGGCATAATACGGCCTGGCTAGCCATGAGAATAGATTGAGTGGATGTAAAACTATAATATAACTCGGCACAAGAAGTTTGAGTTAGTTGGAGATCGGATGAGTTAGAGACAAGATGCTGTAGAGAGAACAACACCCAGCGGAGAGGGCCCCCAGGCTTCCGGTTGAGCAGTCCTGGAGAACGAGAACGACGCACGGCTATGTCCAGATGTGCTGGGGAGGTCAATATGTTGCAGTCTTTGTTCAGTCTCCAACTCCTTCTCACACACAACCATTTCTAATAAAGTGAGAGGTATATTTTTTAAAGAAGTCTTCGCTCGTCTTTATTATTGCGTCAATATGTGTTCTGAATGAATCTGCATATGCGTATACAACAATAATAGAGGATCAAAATACTGCCGTTTAACTTATGTTTTTTTTTTTTTAAATTCATGCAAAATTAATCTTCATTAATTATCTATACATTTTACCTGATCTGCTATTTTACTCTTTGATCCCATTTTGAAACCTATATATATATATATATATTTCTCTTTTCCTACCTTAATATTCAGTCGGCAATGTTAGTTGAAACCCGAAGTGATTTATATTTAAGACATAGAAATATTCTAATTTTGTATTGAGAAAGTCTTTTCAGTTATATACATCAATTTTTATATAGTATCTCCTATTAATTTATACAAGTATTCTTTTTCGTATTTAGCCTTCATTACTCCAGTTTAGCAGAACTGTTATCGCAGTGAGAAATGAAATCGAAGAACCAAATCAAATCCTGGAAGAAGCAATTCGCATTAAACTCCGCGATCATACCCTTGAGAAAATCAAAAAATACTTATGATCTCTCTTCAACTATGGATAACCAGTAAGGCAAATTTATTCCTTTACCTTTGACTATGCAACCTGTCAAGCAGAAGGAAAACTCTGACTTTACCTTTAGAATTAACCGACGGAGGACGACAACTATCGGAATTTAAAAGTGGTATCTTTGAGGTGTGACTCACTATACCCACTTGTATTTATTATAAAATTGATTCTATAAAATAAATAGGGGCTATCGTTAATTATTTTAGTGATAAATTGTTTCTTAGTTAAAGTGCAAAGTTAGTGGGGTGTCGATTTGTAAAGGTCAAGATGAATAAATCTTATTTTGCGTAGACGTGTCACAAAAAGTTTTCAGGATGACGAGTAATAAAAGCTACTTGTTTATTACATAAACCATCATAAGAAATGGATTCATGGCAGAGGAAGGAGTCATAGAAGTAGGGGTAAAAAAAAACAGAGATGGCAGATGACCGACGAGGTCCCAAGGAAGGTGGCTACCGAGTCAGTAAAGTAGGAACGACTTAGTTTTTATTGTCCTTATCGACTCGCATGGTTTATAGTATTTATTAAATCACCTGACACATCTCAAATACTGTTTCCCTCTCTTCATGCCGAATCCTGTGAAAAGGCAGTGACAATAGATTTTAGTATCAAGCAAGCCAACAGACACTGTTTTATGTTCGTCTTTTTTTATCACGGCGAGGTTACCACGGGGCTTGACTGAAACTGAAGAGTTAGAGCTACACCGATTGTCTAGTTGTGGCTGTGGTATTAAAATGCCACCAAACAATATATTGAAACATTCCCAAGATGCATCAATGTTTATTTTCACAAAAATGTTCATTATATGGTGGGTGGAGACATGTGACCCTAAGTAAAGTTTATATTCATCTCCCAAATACAAATACAAATGTACCCCTGTCACCTCATAGAATACGTTTTTTTTTACATATGTTTCGAGAACATGCTGGTTTTTGTTTAGTTTCCTGTTCAAATACGCATCCATATGTTCATACTATTTTTTATAAATATGGAAATGTTAGAGTTTATTCATTTTATCGAGATCAAACGTATAAGACAATCTGTTAATTTTTTATTTTGTCTGTCTTCAAACAAAAATGTGGGGAGAAAAGAATGAAAAATGTTTTTATCAGCAATCATGCCGCACATATTTGCTGTAGTTTTGATTTCAAGAATGGAAAAAATCAAAGACGAGATGGTGTGATGAAGACTATATCACAAAGAGAAAGGACAATTGCGTATTGGGAAATAAGCAAATCAATTTTTAATTACTGATGGTTCAATGTTAAAACTCAGAGAGAGTGAGAGAGACAGATAGATTGAGAGAGAGAGAGAGAGAGAGAGAGAGAGAGAGAGAAATCGATTTCCACAAACCCAATAAATTAGAAAACGGTTGCTCAAGCTGTTTATATTCCATTTCCATTTGAGTTTTTATCTCTAAAAACGGGGTCGATCCTAAGAGTCTCAACCCAATATTCACGCGCGTTCTTGCTACAGTGTTAGTCTTGTGGAAATGATGAATTCAAATACAAAAATATATACAATTTGAAATTACTGGGTCAGGCGTTAGATTCATTTTAGATCCTATTTTCTTACGCACTGTTGACATTTTTGTTTTATATTTTCACGTCCCTACATGTCAAAAACGTTGCGATTGCTTGATACATTTTTAAAAATCGGTTGTATTCAGGATCGAAAATTATATGTCGCTCTATTTTTGGTAATTTTCGACATTGTTCTTGATATTCCTCATCATAAAATTTGCTCATAAATATTGTTTATCAATAAGCCTTCTTTAAAGATGATCATGTCATTAACTAGTATGGTTTGGTTTGGTTTTATGGCATATCAACCTTTCTAGGTTATTTGACGCCATATCCATTTTTTGTTAATCAGTTCTATTTCAAACAATTCAGTCTAGCATGAGTACACTGACTGTCAAAACATTTTGACCTCAAACTACTCAGTCCATTAAAACAGCTACATATAACAATCCAGTCCAGTGCAAGTACAGTTTCAACGTCAAAAGCAATTCAATTTCAAATAATTCAGTTTAGCATAAGCACGCATTTTAAATGTAAGTCCGTAGTTTCATTGTCAAAAACAATTCTATTTCAAACTATTCATTTTAATCAAGCAATTTAGTTTAGCATAAGTATGCCGTTCGTTCTATTTAACCAATAGATTTGGCCCTATCAGGTGCTACCACGCTGGGCTAGAGGGGAACTGGGGGCAATGGCAATGAAGAGGTGCTCCGTATCCCCCAAGGCCGCAGCACCAATGGGACCTCACCATCAGACTATTTAGTGTTATATTCGGGATACTCATTAGGGGTGGGTCTTCCCCCTCTGCATAGGTGCAGTTGGTGTATTCTACAGCCCGAGCCGACTGGGCAATCTATAACTAGTTATTCTTGGGTTATTAATAAATTGCTACATCATGCATTAACATATTTTGAGCATTTATTTCCTACCAACTGTTTATTTTTCCATGAACGAACTTATTTCACGTATTATCCATACAATCATGTGGATTTTTTACAAGATGCCGAGTGTTTTCTTACTCATGGAGAATGCAGGTCTAAAATTAATGACACATCAATACACGTGGGAAACAAACTGTAAATTAATTTTTACAATCTCTTTCTACAACTAAATTAAGTGACAAACGTTTTGGTCTCCTTATATTTTTATGTGGCCAATAAGCTGTGAAACTTAAATAAAGAAATAATGAAAGAAATTAACACAAAAATATTTCGACCACAAGGGTATACCAAACGGGATTACATTTTGCGTTTCCAACACTTTTACATAATCGGATTAGTTTCTGTGTGTAGTGAGAAAATATGAACAGTATTTCAAACCATGATTGAATATTGAAAAATATATTAACGAATCAGTTCAAAGTTTATATCAGTAGCGCTGGGACGAATAATTTGCATTCTGGAAAATAATGTTTTTTATGCTTATAAAATAGGGATATAAAATCTTCTAAAATTATACTTGGATTAAAGCATTGATTAATATTTGAATATTAATTTTTTTCAAATTTTAGTCAAAATGAAAACCGAAGTTATATAATGAAGTAATAATATCTAAATTAGTCAAGATTTTTTTTAAAAAAAAGCATAAATAAAGAGAGAAACAACGAAATAAAATAGCATAAAACGTGTCACGATAAATTTTGAAGGAAGTAATTTTGCAACAGCTTTCGACGTACTCACTCCTCCAAAAGCGGTGCGATATTTTTCATTGTGTTTCCCTAAACTCCGTATATCAAAAGAGCGGTATTTGAATTGGTTAAGAATAATCAAAAACTACAATGGCTCAGCTTAAGACTATATTGAATGACATAAAGAAAATGGCTTCTAAGAATGAAAACTCACAGGAAGAAAATGCACAGAATTCCGAGAGGTAATTTTCGAGAAACTTTTCGTTCATTTCGAATTTCTATCTCGGTAAATACAGTTTCACTTTTGAAACTTTTGAACACACTTCGTATATAACAGTATAAATCATTTACTGTCTTTAAAGTAAATTGATGCAATGAATATACAGGCGAACAAATAAAGCCGTTTCGGATTCCGTCGCTAATTGGAGAAACTCTTCATAATCGGATCATTGGGTTTCTATTATCGGGCTTCGGATTTATATGATCATGGAAGTCCGTTAATTGTCGAATGGATTAAAACGGAGATTGCTTCCAAATACACCATTTCAATCGAGAGTAGTTTCATTGGTCAGCCAAAACGTTTAAGCTTGTCCAAACAAACACCGACAATGTTAATTTGGAAAATGATAGAACATAAAAAAATATTCTGAATCAGTAAATACATATCTCATGTTGATTTTAGGCTAATACATCTGAGCACGTTGATATGGTTCTTAGAAGATATGTAGTGTAGTCACAGATTACGGCTATGTCAGTATGGGATAACCTTCGGGCTGGGAGGAAAAACTGCAAAAACACAACGAGTTCGGACTTTTGTTGTTTTGTTCTGTTGCTGGATCTTAAAGATTTTTTTTAATCGTCCTCCGTAAATACTGATGTATCAAAAACGAAAACATTTGAGTTTAATCATATGATATGTTTACCTTGGCACGAAATAACAATGAAGGAATCGTTAATGTTCTACGAATAGATCCCTTGGCATTCAGCATACTAATCCCTGTGACTTGAACAAGAAGCAAGGTTAGGTGAATTTGGCTTACTTAAAAGAAGTGTAAACGTCTTGACAACATTCTAGACTCCTATAAATCATCAGTTTACAATTTAACTTGCTCATATTGGCACACATTTCCATGTACATTCTAAATTTTGATAAAAAATCAACTCTCAAAGTTTTATTATATAGTACGCACAAACACACACACACGCACTCATATTATGATCATATTGACTCAGATTTTGCAGCGCTTAGTAACAATAATTGTTTAATCTGTGTGATCCTCGGAGTAAGTGTTTTGATCAGGAGGAAGAAGCTTAGCTGAAACAAAGATCCGAAGACGTATTTTTCAAGGAGATTCTCTATCACCCATATAATTCATAATTGCCACGATGCCACTTAACCACATACTCAGACATTGCACTGCCAGATACAAACTTAGTAGATCGCAGGAAAAAAATCAATAATTTAATGTACATGGATGACATCAAACTATTTGCAAAAAATGAAAAAAAGAACTGGAAACTCTAAGACACGCAGTTAGAATATACAGTTAGGCCATAAGAATGGAATTTGGCATAAAAATGTGCCATGCTTGTGATGAATAGTGGCAAACGACATTTAACTGGCGGAATAGAACTACCAAATCAAGACAAGATTAAAACGCTCGCAGAAAACGAAACCTACAAATATTTGGGCATTTTGGACGCTGACACCATCAACCAACTGGAAATGAAAGACAAAATTCAGAAAGAATATCTCAGGAGAACTAGAAAACTACTCAAGACAAAACTCTCAAGCAGAAACCTTATTAAAGGAATAAATACCTGGGCTGTACCCCTCGTTAGATGTTCTGGACCCTTTCTCAAGTGGACCAGAAATGAACTTAAACAAATGGACCAAAGAACTAGAAAACTAAAGACCATACATACATAAGGCATTACATCCCAGAGACGACGTTGACAGACTATATGTTTCAAGAAAAGAGGGAGGAAGAGGACTTGCCAGCATTGAAGACAGCATTGACGCATCGGTACAATGACTCTAAGATGGGCACCTCTGGTGGTGTAACGGTTAGCAAGCTAGACTAGCAGACCTACACGAGTGAGTTCGAGTCTCATTGGGCGCCCCATTCATTCGACTTTGTGCCACATCAAAGCAAAGTGCTTTGTAAATTACACAATGACTCTAAGATTATATACAAAAACACGATGGAGGACTCATTACAGCCATCAGAAACGATATTGCTAACACGATAGGCAACGGAGTGACAATGACTAGGAAGCAAAAATGTGAAAGAAAACAACTCTACGAGCATTTTAAACTACTAATAAACAACATCTCACACGATAAAACCTGGACGTAGAAAGGGAAACTTTTAGAGAGAAACAAAATCTCTCCTAATAGCAGCACAAAACAACGCCGTAAGAACCAATCATATCAAAACGAGAATAGATAAGACGAACAAAATAACAAATGTAGATATGCTGTAAAAGAGATGAAACGATCACTCACATTATAAGAGAATGTAGCAAATTAGCGCAGAAAAAAATATAAGATTAGACACGAGTGGGTCGGCAAGGTGATCCACTGGGAGATGTGCAAGAAATTGAAATTTGACCATACAAACAAATGGTGTACGCACAACCCAGCCCCTCTCCTAGGAAATAAAACACATAAAATCCTGTGGGACTTTGACGTGCAAACGGATCACCTAATCTCGGCCAGAAGACCAGACCTAATAATAATCAACAAAAAAAAAAAGAGAACTTGCAAAATTGTCGACTCCAGCGAACGACCATCAGCTAACGCTGATGTGAAAAACTCTAATGAGTAAATAATAATAATTATATTAATTTCTTTAAAAAATTGGACTGCATAGACTCGATCACCTGAGCTTGTAGATACGGATGAAATATTCGCCGTGGATTATCTGACTTACGGAAGGAAAGATTCGGTTAGTGAAAATTGTCTTTAATTCAAAATGCACAATAGATTTTGTTGCTGGTGAAATCTTTTGGTAAATGTTTGTGATTTAAATGAGGACATTTTATTTCAGGTTTTTCTTTCAGCTAAACAATTTCGAAAGCTTGAATTAGATTTGAACCTTTACATTTTCTGCAACAAATTTTTTATCATTTACCTGTGCCATCTGACAATAGATAGGAATGTAAAATATTTGGGATGGTCAGTAAGTAAATAGAGGGGATTGACTTTTGAATCGAATATTCTCGTATGTCACGTAACCTTTTCTTTCTAAAAAAAAGAACCTCATGGACTCGAACACCTACGCGTATTGATAAGGATGAATCTATTCTAATAGTAGCAAAAAACAATGCCATAAGGATGAACCATATCAAACCGAGAACAGGTAAGACGCTGCAAAACAACATATGTTTGTTAAGTGGTCATAGAGACGAAAGAATCAATCACATAACAGGCGAATACAATAGATTAGCTCAGAAAGAATATAAAACTAGGCACGACTGTATGGGCATGGTGATCCCCTGGGAATTGTGAAAAAAAACTGAAGTTTGACCATACGAACAAATGGTATGTGCACAACTCTGAATCTGTCCTGGAGAATAAACACACAAACTTCTTGATTTTGAAATACAAACTGATCATCTTATCCCAGCCAGATGACCAGACCTTATTATAATCAATAGAAAAGAGAGGACTTGCAAAATTGTGGACTTTTCTATCCCAGCAGTAAACTCTAAATAGTAAAATAATTATAATAACGATGTACATAAGTTAACTCATGCCAAAATTAATAAAATGTAATTCCCTAAATTAACCTGACAGCCGTTTTCAGAATGTACCAAAAACTAAACTGAAATTCCCATCATGCTCCACACAAAAGTAGATCCAAAAAGCCATCTTATGAGAACAATTTCGTCTGATGATCAAATAGGTAAGAAACTGACAGTCACCAAGCATCGAGGATTTCTTGTCCACGCTATCCTAATTTATAGATACTCAATCATGGATAAAAAGCATATATATATATATATATATATATATATATATATATATATATATATATATATATATATATTTATCAGTCCCTCCGCTCGGGCAGGATATGACACGATATCAGTTTCCCTTCTCCTTGACTAGTTGCCTCACCAGGGCTGAAGAACCTAGCCTGTCCTACTATTTACCCATAGCTGGAGGGAGAATAATTGGATTCATATCATTCCCAAGGGTATTAGTGCTATGTGAAATGCTATCAGTCACGTCCAGGATTTGAACAAGTGCCACACCTCCACGATAACCATTACACCACAGGCAATATATATATATATATATATATATATATATATATATATATATATATATATATATATATAAAGTAATGCACACAGAAACACATATACTTACGTATATATATATATATATATATATACGTAAGTGTATGTGTTTAAGTGTGTACACACACACACGCATATATATATATATATATATATATATATATATATATATATATATATATATAAGTCTATGTGCTTGTGTGTATTGTTTAACATTCTTTTACCATTTTTAGTAGGTGTTATGAATTTCCAAACACCATTTCGTATGAAGTCTTCCGTATGATTTTGAGTGCGGTTTAAATAAGATGATGCATTCTATGGTCCACCTTGAGTTAAGCTATGAGTTAGATATTTCCTGTTTAAAAAATATTACAACCACATTTAATAATTCTTTATTGTAAATCAGCACCGATTCATGGACCATTTTAGATATAAAAAAAGAAAATTGGATTGTTTATCTTACCTTAAAATTATGTGCGACTATTCAAAATTGTGGATTAGATGCCTAATAATATTTATCTAATCAAGAAATAATAATCATTTAAGCGTGACAAATATTCATTTATTGAATTCTCTTCAAATATGGCATTTTAAATTGATGGTATTTCGTAAGTATTACAGCAAGATGGCTTCCAGTTGTAAATGAGATGATGATAAAAATATTTTTACGGAAAAAAACTTATGATTCTAAAGGTACCAAATTTATTAGCTCAGCACCAAAGAGTAGATTCACGAAACACGTTTTATTCGTAGTATATCTCTACTTACAAAAAGATACTTTAGTCTTGACGAATACTAAATAAGTTTTCTTTCTCATTAGATTCGAACTAATTAGAATCAATGAAACAATTATGTCTTATTGAGAGAGACATTTAAATCTTAATCTACGTATTTCATTTTGAGCAATTTTAGTTTTCACAGATTTTATTCATTTAAAATAAATTTACGACGTTTTTTCTTGAAAGATTTATGACAACAATGGTGATGCTTAATTATAGCTGATAATATAGCGAAATCTAATAATATTTTCAAAATCGTTGGCATTTTTGAACGATATCACGTGTTTGTACCTTGTGTCACCTATTGATTACAAATTACTAATTTCCTATATGATACTTTTCTTATATAGAGGTGATCGATTACGACCCCCCAAAAATGTTTAGGAAAAAGGCATGAGGATGTATTTCAGTAAAAGTCAATAACAATGAAACAATTAAACATTTTTCTCTTATTTATGAACGCAACAAAACCATTGGTTCTGTTTTTGTTCGCACAAACATGCTTGGGATAAATAGTTGGACGCTGAAATAATTCTCATACAAGAAGCAGAATTGCAAATCTCATCTTTTCTGTCGACAATCAAATTGATACAAATTATGAAATTGGCAGCCTCGAAAGAATTTTATAAAACACTAAACTGTCAGCTCTCTCTTTTTCGTTCTTTCTTTCTCTCTATCTCTCTCTCAATCACACACACACACACACACACACACACACACACACACACACACACGCACACACACACACACAACCTCTCTCTCTCTCTCTCTGTATCTATCTGTCTATCTATCTATCACGAAATTTTGGCTCCGACGAAAACCTAAAAAGGAAAATGATTTTTCAAGATTTAAAATTCACTCCTAAAATCGATATCGCAGTTCTTACTTATGTATATTTTATTGTTAATGTGGTGTTCATGCCAAATATTTATGATTGTGAAAGATTGGCGTCTCTTTGAAATGAGGAACTGAGGTATGAAAGATTTTAAAAACAGTAAAGTATTTCTCTCTCTCTCTCTCTCTCTTTCTCTCTCTCTCTTTATATATATATATATATGTATATGCATAAATTATGAGGGGATTTTAAGATATATAGCAATATGTAAAAACACTCCTGTTATACAAATCCACAAACATACAAAAATATACATACTTACAGAGTCCAATACACAAACACGCGGGAAGGCATCATAAAAGCAATCATACGTTAACTCACATCTATCTATCTATCTATATATATGTCTGTGTGTGTGTGTGTGAGAGAGAGAGAGAGAGAGAAAGAGAGAGAGAGAGAGAGAGCATTTATCAACTCCTGCGCAAGGAGAGAATATATATATATATATATATATATATATATATATATATATATATGAGTGTGTAAATATGAAAAGATTATTGTGGGTCCATCAGGAGAGAAGTATATATTTTAGAATGGAAAAGTCTGCAAATTATTGCGAATTTGGTAAATGGTTTTTGTTTTTTTTAATATTCTGTATAAGTCTCTATTTCTGCGTCACGTGTTACAGACATACCAGTCATCTTTAGGTGACTAAATATTTGCTAATGTATTGAATATTTTTATAATAGTGAGAGATTCATAAAAGGTTTTAAGGTGATTCTAGTTGACTCCAGGTGAATGGCCGTGAATGTTTTTGGCTGTTTTCTTAATAATCTTCTCTTCCCTCTTTATTTTCAATTTTAGCACTTTCAGTATCAAATGTATGTGTTATATTTCCGAAAAAGACGTCAACACACTTGTATGAAAATATATTCTGTTTCTTTTTTTCATTTTATTATCTAAAATGTACGGATGGGTAGAGTACGGAAGAGTCGAAGATAGCTGACTGCACATACAAGAGCCGAGGTAGGAATATTCAGTGAACAATATTTTCCTCTGCTTGGGTCGAAATATTCATGGTTATATAATAACTTGAACACCCTTGAAAATTCTCGAGGCCATACCTCCTCCAGCCTGCCACATACATGTTACACGTTGACACGCCTCCTAGTATACCACCCAAGCAAATTTGCGTGGTCTCACATCTTCCAGCCTTTCGCCTACACAAAGAACGCGATCATTCTAGCTTGCCACCCACACAATTTACGGTTCATTTCAGCAGAGAACATTTGCGTCTAGTTTACTTTAGTTACCAGGTGCATTTCCTGTTATTTTCGTTTAACCTGGGACCCACATCGGCGGGAGTCAACGAAGTCTTAAAGTCAATGTAAAACATTTGAATTTTCGTGTTTTTGTTATTAATACGTTTTTGTGTATATATGTAGAAATTAAATTTATGTCTTTCTATGTGCGTGTAGGTTTATATTTTGAAAAAAGAGAGTGTGAGCGAAGAAGTTCAATGGATGTGTGTATTATACCTATAAGAGAGCGCAAACACACACACACACACACACATATATATATGAAAATATATTGTTTCTCTTTTTCATTTTATTATCTAAATAGAGTATAAAATTAGCCTTGAGCTACCGAAACTGTGTTATCACCCTGGTTGGTGGCTGATGAGGCTAGAGTATCGCACGTGCTTTCACCCGTTGTATGATGAAAAAATGTAGAAAGCTGATAACAACGATCCAAGTGGAAGGAATGATTTATTAACGGGTCGACACTATAGCGTTTCGGTTCTACTGAGCCATCATCAGGTTCATGAGGGGGGATATTAATAATTTTAAGTTAACGATGGATGTTTAGAAATGTGAAATACTAAAACCTAGGGGAAAATATGTATAGTAAGAAAAAATTAGACGTTTAACTGGCAAATCAGCGTTTGATGTTTAAATTACGTCGTTTGACTTATTAGGAATATAGTATAGAATTTATGTACGTTGTTTAACGAGAAAGATTTCGAGTCAGAAGAAGAAAAGAAAGAAAGAACAAAAGAAGAATAAAAGCATGGAAATTATGAGATATACGGAAAATATTAACTAAGGATGGAATATATTGTAGCTATTACTTGAGTAAACACATTTTAAATACCCCTTTATTGCTATTGCTCCCAGGTCTACTCTGGCCGGGCATGGTTGCACCTGATAGGGCCCTTTCTATGGGTTATATAGAACTAACGGCATCCTTATGTTTGATGAAACTGAATACCTTGAAATAGAAATGTTTTTGACGATTAAACTGTAACATTTAAACTGCGAGCTTACGCTAAACTAAACTAAATTATTTGAAATTGAACTGTTTTTGACATTGAAACTGTACTTACACTAAACTGAATTGTTATATATAAATGCTTGAATAGTTTGAAATTGAAATGTTTTTGCCAATTAAGCTGTGACTCATGCTAAACTGAATTGTTTTAAATGGAACTGATTTATTTCAATAAAAATGGATTTGGCGCTAAATAACCTACAACGGTTGATATGCCATAAAACCCAATCCAACCAAAGCAAACCAAATCAATCATCTATCGTTCCTTGAAGGTTCTCCAAACTATATCTAGTATACACAATCTTTACTGGTCGGCCAACAGTGGCACGTTTATTTGAGGGGCTCCATTAGAGAACGTCGCTAATGGGTTTATCCTTGCTTCCCAGCAGATTCTCATATCTTCTTCCTCTTAATTGATTGTTTGTTCGATAGAATGTGAGACACCGTACAGTTTTTCTTTTGTAGTAGTTTCTTCTAGGATTGTTTTTAAAACAGTACAGGGTGTTCTTGTGTAATTTCCATTGCTCCCTCATTTGATGGCGATACCAGTTTCTTCTACACTGTTGTTGGAGAGTTGAAAGAAGATAGGTAAGCACAATAAATGTTTATTATTTAATTTGACTATGTACACAGAATTTTACCAGATCTAATAAAAGAAAATGTTTTGCTCACTAAAAAACGGTAAGAAGAGGACGATAATCTGAAGAAAGTTTAACAGACGCAGACTAGGTAGATGATCTAGAGCTTCTTGAAAATAGCCTACCGAAAAGAACAGGAGGCATTAGACTCTTCGTGAATTCAAATAAGAAAGAGTTCAAGTTCCTTAATCAAAAAGCAGTCAACTCCTCTGTAATAGGCAAGCCTCTAAAATTAGAAGACCTTTTCACATACCGCGGCAGCAATATCTCATCAATTGAAAAGTGATGTCATCATATGCATCGGAAAAGCCTGGAATGTTATTGATCATAGAGAAATCTAATATCTTCGAGAAAATAAGATTTAGTTTCTTCCAAGCTGTGGCTTTGTCAATATTACAGTATGGATACACCTGATGGATGCTAGATAGATAGATAGATAGATAGATAGATAGATAGATATGTGCTTGTGTGTGCGCAAACTTTGTTATGCATACACCCATGCACAAATACTTTGAAAGGCATTGAGTGGATTGATCTTAAAAAGAGAATGCCATCTCGACTGCAGATTTTATCTTATATAGAAAAAGCTGTAGTAGGATGTCAATGAATTTGCGGAATTGGTCAGTGAGGCCAGTTAGACCAATTATTATGAGTCTTAATTTTTGGTTATTTGGGTTTGGAATTTGTTTCTGTTCTAATTTTTATGTTTTATCAACTATTTTTATTTCTTCGGATTTCAGAATTTTTAGCTATCCGTAAATATTGAAACTTTTTGGAATACATTTCCTCAGAAAGTCTTTTTTTTCTTTTCTAATAAATGTCTTATTTTGCATCGCGCAAAACTTCATCATTTTCGATTTGATATCATGTTCTACGTTCGTATTGATTAACTTATAGTTTGTTTCTTCCTTTTGAATTTCTTGCCAAGTCGGATGGGGGGGGTTGTAGAATACACTGACTGCACCTCTGTAGAGGGGGAACACCCCTAACGAGTGTCCTGGTTATGACACTAAACAATCTGATGGTGATGTTCCAGCAGTGCTGGAGCTTTGGTGAATGCGGAGTACCCCTTCATTGCCATCCTTCCCTGGTCCACTCTGGCCCGGAGTGGTAGCACCTGATAAGGCCCTATCTATGGGTTAAATAGAACTGAGAGCATACTTATACTAAACTGATTTGTTGAGTTAACTGAATAGCTTGAAATAGAAATGTTTTTGAGATATTGAACCGTACTTACATTTAAACTGTCTGCTCATGGTTAACTGAATTATTTGAAATAGAACTGTTTTTCGACATTAAAACTGTATTTACACTTAACTAAATTGTTACATATAACTGCTTGAATAGTTTGAAATAGAAATATTTTTGACAATTAAACTGTGTACTCATGCTAAACTGAATTGTTTTAAATAGAACAGATTATTTACATAAAAATGGATTTGGCGTTAAATAACCTACAAAGGTTGATATGCCATAAAACCCAACAAACCAAGCCTTTTGTATTTCCTGGTTTTTGCTCTTTAATAATTTTATTTAAAATGATTATTTACGCATCCTTCGTCGGCTTTGTCATTGTTGTCATGTATATTTTAAAAGATTTCTCTTTGTATTAGAGACGAGCTTAAAATACATCTATAGGGATGAATACAGTCTCACACAAATTAAATCCACTCAGTGACGTAGGAAATATATGTGCGTAGGAGCTTTTGTACATGTAAGTGTATAAACTCGCATTTCAGTGATTTGTATCTGTGAACACACATACACACATAGAAGTTACCAAAACAAACTACAACAGAAACGACGCACATCCATTTGACTCCCCCCACACACACACAAATATGAACATACTTACAGAAAGAAGAATACATATATTGACCAAAAAATACATTTTATTGCAAAAATCCCGACTGCACATAAACTAGATATACGAAGAGTTGATTTTTTTTTTTTAAGGGGAAATAACTAAGAACATTAACAAAACATCCAAAAGTTGTCAGGTATATTTAACTCTGATGATAAAGCCACAGACATTAAACCAGTAATCAACAAGAATCACCCAAAACTTTATATGATCCTCAGTCTATTATAAAGATTCTCAAATCCTAACTAACAATTCAATACCATTAAGAGAACCGGGACGTTCGAAACACGTGTTACACAAATATACGGAATTATAACAAAAGAAAGAAATACCAAATTTGAAATTGTTTCCAAATATTTTCATTTTAGTATATATATAAATATATATATGGATGAATATTGTAGATATTTCAGTTGTATTACAAATAAAAGTCTGCTGATTTCTATTAACACAATTGTTTTCTGTGTAAGCTAAGTATACGGAGTAGGTAAAATACCCCCAATACATATATATATATATATATATATATATATATATATATATATATATATATATATATATATATATATGTGTGTGTGTGTGTGTGTGTGTGTGTGTGCGTGTCTGTGTCTGTGTGTGCGTGTGTGTGTGTTTTAAGGTGAAGTAAATTTTTTTAAGTTTTTCTATTTTAAAAGTTTAAATCTTACCGAAATGGAAATTTCAAACCTTTGTATAAACGGTTTTGATATTTGTCATTATTCCATATAATTGGTATAGGATATAAAATGAACGGTTTGCAACGCTGTGTGGACATAGTAAATAAATAAAGATCATTTAAACAACTCACATTTATATGATTACAAGTTCATACCATGTCGATTTTGATGTTCAGAGTGGATTTCTAGAAAAAAATAGATCTACCATTTTTTGAAAATAAGGTGCATATTAAAGGCTCTAAAGAGGCAAATTTCAAAATTTAAAATGCAATTAAAAATCGAGCTTGTTTGATTCAAAAAGTATTTCAATAGCATTCCGAGTGGAAGGCTTTTACTCTTGAAGGCTTTCCCTACAGAATTTGCAAAGAGGAGCAATATTCCTTATCGTGTGGCTTCAACTAAAATACAGACACATATTATTTTGCGTCTTTAAGAATTTTAAATCTATAGATGTTTTGTAATCCTATGATAATATGAAATATAAACATAAAACTTAATTTTGTACATTATCATTCACATAAAACATGAAAACAACTTTTTAAAAGCACGAAAGAATATAAAGCCAAACAACAGCATTTGCTAAACCGGAACTATTTCCACCTACTATAACACCATGGTTTGAGTGTTTGCCAGTGGTCCGGAATACCTAGGCTCAATCCCTGGTAGCGTCATACCAAAGCCTTTAAAAATATTACCTGATATCTCCTTCCTTAACACTCAGCAAAATAAGGTATCAAGGGTAAAGTGTAGCAATCCAGGGAAATGAGTAGCGCCCTCCCCTACACCTCGGTGTAGTAGCTATTGAAAAGGGAGCCTTCTGGTCATCCTCGACTAAGGTCGCCAACTTTATATCACAATAAAAACAAAGATTGCTGAAGAATATCAAGTGAAGCCTGTGATTGCATTATTTTTGTGTTTACTGTGATTGCTTTATAAAATTAAAAACAGCCAAGCCAGCATTTTCTACTGTCTGTCCAGTACTAATTGTTTGTTTATTTGCTTTTTTTTCTGGTGTCAAACCCTCTCCCCAGAATGTCTAGTCTGATTGGATTACAATGAATAAATGAAAGAAAATCCTCCATTACCTTCGATCCATTTCCTTTGAAAGTTTTATTAGTGTAATTGGTTACCCGTTTGATAAATGTATCGCCCATGAAATGATGCCATATGTTTGGAAAATAATAATTCTTATGTCACTACAAAGAATTTGTTCGATACATTTAAAAAACGATTACCGAACAGTTTCTTTAATATGTATCTTTTCTAGATTTTTTTTTCTTTTTGGTGATTAGAAATCACATAGTAAATTTTATAGAGAATGATACTAAACTTAATCAATGTTGTTTCGTCAATGATAAGTTAACATTATTGATATTTTAACGGGCTATTTCGTGGAATATGATTATGCGGACATGATATATTTGGATATTAACAAGCTTTTTATTACGGTATCTCATTATGTTATGTTTTGACCTTTTGACCCGGCCAAAAATGCCATTCAAGGTGATGCACCGGAAGGAAGCGACACATTCTAATGGCAGTTATGAGAGGAAATCGCGTGGGCGGAAATTGGCTGATGAAATGGGACGAGGTAAAAGAAAAATCCCATTATACTCTTATGGACTGACGCACCAGAAGAGAGTGACCTCTGAACTGCATGATAGCTATTTCCGCTCGATGACGATCACACAGGCCATTCCAAAGATAGCAGAAGTGACACATCCCGATCGCCAGATATCGGAAGAAATTGCGGAGGCGTGTCCATATCTCCGCGTGGGAGTTTGAAGGTAATATAAGGCCTACGAATTGAACAGAAGGCAGTACAGTTGAGTAGAGTTGGAGAGGGAGAGGACCAGATGTAGTAAGGAAAGCCAGCACCCAGCAGAGTGGACTCCAGGGCTCCGGTTGAACAGCCCTGGAGAACGAGAAAGACACAACGCTGACGGCCATAATTTTGGGGTCAAAATATTTCAGTTATGTTCGTTTTCCAGCTCCCTCTCACAGTAAACCCCCACACAACCCTTTTCGAACTCTTGCAATAAAGTGAGAGGTAAATATTTTGTTAAAGAAGTCTTCCTGCGTCTGTCTTTGTCCCTGCGTCTTTATCATTTCGTCGGTATGTATCATCTGCTGATTCATGCAGAAATATACATATATATGTATATTTATGCATGAATCAGCAGATGACAATATAACAATTATCATCTTGTGAAAAGGAAAAACAGAGGTATTTTTTTAATAGAAGATATTTGATGATATTTTTGACAGAGAATGTTGAAAGTAAAATTCAGCAAGAATTATTACGCGTTTTTAGGGATCAGTAATATGAACTTTGTTGTCTTTATTATTCTTAAATTGTTTACATAATAATATAAAATAAAATATAAAACAACTTGCTGTTGGTGTTATACTACTTCTTAAACCATTATAAAAAATAGCACTGATGAATTTTAATAAATTGTCATATTTGGGAAGATACTTGGAAATAAAAAATTGATTTAGATAAAATATATAATATATTGGATGTCAAAAAATTCAAGCTGAATATAAATTAAGGAAAAGGTTAATAAAAAAAATTGAATGAAGAATACACTCTCAGAGTTGGCTTGGATGATAAATTTAAAGTTGAGTATCATATTTTGAAAACGGTTTCAAGATGACAAAGGAAAGAAGCAGAAGATACCCAGCACAAACGGACATTAAGGACGCGGACTTCGTTGATAACATAGTGATTCTAGCGAATACACCCACTCAGACCGAAACCCTGCTACATAGTCTGGAATGAGCAGCTGCAGGAATAGGCCTCAATGTCACCGCAAGCAAGACAGAATACATATGATTTAATCAAACAAACGACATCTCCACACTAAAGGGTAATTCTCAGAAACTAGTAGACAATTTCTGCTACCAAGGAAGCAGTGTCTCATCAACCAAGTAAGACATCAATACACGACTAGCAAAAGCATGGACAGTTATAGATAGGCTATCGGTCATATGAAAGTCAAACCTGATCGATAAAATGAAACGCAGTTTTTTCAAAGCAGTGTTCGTGTCGATACTGCTATATGGATGCACTACATGGACGCTAACTAAACGTATTTAAGCAATAGCTCCCAAATTTGTTGGAATAAAATACAGCTTAGATATAATAATATGTGCTTTTGCGTACTCTACAATATCATGGCCATTGTACAGATTTTTTTGTTGATATCATTAAAAGTTTCAAAACTTAATAAAAAAATGTTTTGCTAATGGTATTTCGTGTCCATAATACCAGTCAAAAAGGTGTATAATTTTCCACAAGGAAGAGAAACAACTGTTGGGTTATGTCAGTCAACAATCCATCTTTACTTGCTCAAACAATAATGAAATAATATGCCTTAATGGGGATCAAAAATTTCTTACAAAATTTGTTCAAATTTCAAAATTAATATCAGTACTTTTGTTTGAATAAATTAATTAAACATTTCAGGTAACCATCTCTATACTAGCTGATGTAAAGTCTATTATGTACGATAGCAACTGAGTAAAATAAACTTCTTAAAAATTATATCGGTGGGAAGGGCAAATATTGTTTTAAAATATATAAACCTTTGAAAAGAACCTTATATTGGAGATCGTACAGAGGCCTGTGCTCTTGTTCCAAAACAAAAATTAGAAGTAAAATTAAAAGTTGGCGGCATCCAAAAAAGGTTTCAAAAACAAAAGAAAATGAGTAAAAGATTGTCATTACAACGAAGGACAAGATAAAATCGTATCAATTCCTTTTTTCAATTCCTTTACAAGATTGTCATTACAAGGAAGGACAAGATAAAATCGTATCAATTCCTTTTTCAATTCCTTTACAAGATTGTCATTACAACGAAGGACAAGATAAAATCGTATCAATTCCTTTTTTCAATTCCTTTACAAGATTGTCATTACAACGAAGGACAAGATAAAATCGTATCAATTCCTTTTTCAATTCCTTTACAAGATTGTCATTACAACGAAGGACAAGATAAAATCGTATCAATTCCTTTTTCAATTCCTTTACAAGATTGTCATTACAACGAAGGACAAGATAAAATCGTATCAATTCCTTTTTCAATTCCTTTACAAGATTGTCATTACAAGGAAGGACAAGATAAAATCGTATCAATTCCTTTTTCAATTCCTTTACAAGATTGTCATTACAAGGAAGGACAAGATAAAATCGTATCAATTCCTTTTTCAATTCCTTTACAAGATTGTCATTACAACGAAGGACAAGATAAAATCGTATCAATTCCTTTTTCAATTCCTTTACAAGATTTTCATTACAACGAAGGACAAGATAAAATCGTATCAATTCCTTTTTCAATTCCTTTACAAGATTGTCATTACAACGAAGGACAAGATAAAATCGTATCAATTCCTTTTTCAATTCCTTTACAAGATTGTCATTACAAGGAAGGACAAGATAAAATCGTATCAATTCCTTTTTCAATTCCTTTACAAGATTGTCATTACAACGAAGGACAAGATAAAATCGTATCAATTCCTTTTTCAATTCCTTTACAAGATTGTCATTACAACGAAGGACAAGATAAAATGGTATAAATTCCTTTTTCAATTCCTTTACAAGATTGTCATTACAAGGAAGGACAAGATAAAATCGTATCAATTCCTTTTTCAATTCCTTTACAAGATTGTTATTACAAGGAAGGACAAGATAAAATCGTATCAATTCCTTTTTCAATTCCTTTACAAGATTGTCATTACAAGGAAGGACAAGATAAAATCGTATCAATTCCTTTTTCAATTCCTTTACAAGATTGTCATTACAAGGAAGGACAAGATAAAATCGTATCAATTCCTTTTTCAATTCCTTTACACGAAGGCAGAATGTGAGTCGGTCTAATTGATTCATTCCAAATTATAGAATTTTTAATCATGGTAGACATTTTCTTAATATTCATCTTCGAACTGAAAAGTTATTGTCAAGGCAGATTTCCAAAACAATGTCTTTTGATCAATTCTTCTTTTTTATTTATTTATTTTTCTTTTCTGTTTTTTGCTAATCGAGTAATATTAATTAGGAAAAAATGCCTAATCACATCAAAAAGAGGAATAGTGTCGAAAACTTTACGAATAAATTGAATTATTCTAAAAATATGCTAACAAAATTAATTTAAGTGGGCATTTTTCTGGTAACGATAAGATAAATGACTTAAGAGAATTTCATCAATAAATATTTAATGCGTTTAATAGTGTATATGTTTTGTGTATGGTTTTTAAAATGTTAATATAAGAAAACAGTAAAAATGAGGAAATGCTCAAAGGGACATAACAAATATATAAAAGAATATCACTTGAACATCGAGTCGTTAGGTAACTATTTCTCAACATATGAAACAGGTAAGATGAATCCATTATTATTGCATGTATCTTCCAATGACATCCACCTCTAGCAGGATGCGCAACAAGGTCAAAATTTTCGAGTAGAACTACATGCTTTTGTGTACATTCTCATTAGTATGGTCATGGTTATACTCTATATTTAACCATTTCTGTGCTAATTATTTACAATTGTGACACTATGAAGGGGGGTTTCCAAGCAGACGATCTTTTTGTTTTTTTTGGCACGAAACCAAACAAAGCCTGGACTCGAGATCTCGGACGAGACCGGAAGTGGGTAAGGGAACGAGAGAGAGAGAGAGAGGGGAGTTGGAAGAAGGAACGCAAAAGGGCAGTGGGCAGTAAACACCAGACAGCATGAGATAGAGTCCAGCAGCAGTGAGGGAAGACCAGTCAAGATGTGTCAGCACTCCTCGTG
This sequence comes from Sepioteuthis lessoniana, assembly GCA_963585895.1. Taxonomy (NCBI): domain Eukaryota; kingdom Metazoa; phylum Mollusca; class Cephalopoda; order Myopsida; family Loliginidae; genus Sepioteuthis; species Sepioteuthis lessoniana. The sequence continues at coordinate 78,048,302 of OY757931.1, read as the reverse complement.
GTTTGTAGACATCTCGCTAGAAATACACGCTAGCGTTAGTCTACAGCGAATGCAGTGTTACAACCTTGCTCTTCTTACACTTGAGTCGTCCCAAGCCTCATTGTTCGTTTATTCATTGTTCTTTTTCTCCCACTCTCTTGATTGTATTTCTTGTGCCGTAAAGAAATGTGTGATTCCCCTATCGGAACCACTAGATGATTCACCGGCCAAGATTGAAATGGTTTTAAGAAATTGATTTATACGGGGGCCGAGTGGGTATTAGCATACAATAACAATATCCAGTTTTTGTGTTTTCAGAATACAACACTTCATTTTACAAGAAGTTATTGAATAAGTTATGTTCATTTATGTCTTAACCTAAAGTTAGGGCGAAAGAAACTACACTCACTTTTCACTTCCCATGTGCTCAGCATTGTGAAATAGTCAGATTTTCCCCTAACTATATTTTGAAAGAGACCTGTGTCACATACCGTCTAAGTAGTGATCCAGATCAATACGCTCAATTATATCTCATCTTCAGGGGACAGGAAGTGCAATTTAATTAAAGTGGGATGATCTCGGATTAATCTAAAGATAGGATGATATTTTCTATTGGACAAAAAGTGCGTGATTAATTGATTGATTGGTTTTAACGGCATGAAAACTTCTCTGGGACTATTTTATGACTAGGGAACAGCGTTCATTGCGTGTGCATATTTATATTTTTGTGTGGATGTTTTTTAATTTTTTTTTTTTTTTTTTTTAGTCATGGTCCAGTCTAAAGCGAATAATTTCCAAGCGTATGTATCTGACCCATAGATGGAATCCTGATAAATACTAACACTCCGGGCAGAGTTGGCCAAAGAGAAATACCAATTAAGGCGTGTTCCATACTTCCAAGAAATATTGAACGGTAGACTCACCATTAGACTTATTTTAATTTCATACCAATGATATATCTTTTTAGAAAAAGTCTTACATCACTTCTGAGAAAGTAAATGAAATGCGTTTGGTTATTAATTAATCAACATTCGTATATCATGTCTTTTTTGTCGGCAGTTTTTTTAATGTATATCATATCTATTATCGAACTGTTGAAAATTTCAGTTTTCTTGTGATTATAAATAAATGTATTCATAGTATTGAAAAAAATTCTCTGCAAAGAATATTTTCTTGGAGCTTAAACTGCGTTTCATCTCTCTCTCTCTCTCTCTCTCTCTCTCTCTCTCTCTCTCTCTCTCTATCTATCTATCTATCTGTCAATCTATCTATATATATATATATATATAGTGTAATACATATTACATATTATAACCCTTACCTAGTATTGTTTACTTTTAATCTGGTGTCTTTTAAGTTTTACCTTTTTACTTTTTTATTTATTCGTTCCGAGTGAAGGACTGGGCATGTAAGAGAAAAATAATTACAAAATTCTCCGGACAGAATAAACCGCCTTATGTATAGATTTGGCTGTCGTAGAAACTGGATTAATCTAAAGGAAATTTGAATTTTTCAAAAATTTTATATATATATTTTATTATTTCTTATAATTACTAATCAAAACTAAGATGGGAGGGCATTTCGATTCTTTGCAACTGTGCTGAGTAAGCTAGCAGAAAACGTTTCTTCCTTAACAGTGAACATGAATTTCTTCTTTTTCCTCGACTGCTCACAACATTACCCGAAGTCTTGGAGTTGTTTTTCAATTCGAGTAGCCTTAATATAAATGTGTGTGTGTGTGTGTGTGTGTGTGTGTGTGTGTGTGTGTGTGTGTGTGTGTGTGTGTGTGTGTGTGTGTGTGTGTGTGTGATGAAAATGTCAAAATCCAATTCAGGTTTTTTATCATATTGTAAACTCCTTTCTGTGACGACGGTGAACGTAAGCTTAAACCATTTCATGGACTATCTTTTTGATTTAGGCTCGACATGACGAACTTATGATTTGCCTATTTGTGAACATTTGTAACTAAACCAAACATTCTTCTGGAAATTATTCATGGTTTACACTTCCCAGTACCAAAAGATTTGTTGACATGCCAATGTTTAAGCCTGGAGAACACCTTTTAATTTGTTGCCATTTTGAATTGCCTAAAACGAAATGTTTTTGTGAGATTAACATAATTTTTTCTTTAAACCGATTCTAAACAATGGAGAGTTTTCATTAATGAAAAAAATTCTGTAAAGATTATTTTGCTTTAAAAAAATCATATTCAATGAATGACCCTTGCAAAATTAAACATATCGGTTTCATTAAACGTAACCTTCAACTCCATTTCGATTGAGACACATTATCTAATCGATCAATTTTTTTAAAGAACAGAAAATTGATTCATTAAGAAAATTAAAAATGAGAAATTAAATCTAATATTGATGATATCTCATCTGTACTCCCACAGATGGAAAATTGTTATTTTGGTTAATGGGTCTATCATTTTAGCAAACGTACTCTCTTACCTATCAATATGAAACAGAACTAAACTTATTACTGGGTTGGAATTCCATGGGTCTTAGAGGCTCAAATGCTGGTCTGGAAAATTGTAGTAAGCGAGTTCGAATTCAAGTCACTCTATTATGTTCACTATCGGAATCATATCAACGGAAAAGGTATAAATACCCTGATCTCCTCAGACTATGGTTAAATATTACCACCATTGTTATTCCACAAGAATGTTTGGGAATTAAATAACCCATGACTTTGATATGCCATTAAACAAAGAAACCAAACCTAAATTCACTATAAGGTTGTTTTTGAGCTATCCGAATTTTCATGATAATAAAATAATCAGCAACATGTTTAATTTACTCTTTTTTGTTAAATTGGCTTTACAAAAGATTGGTTTAAAATTCTTCCAATTTTGATACTGGTAGAAGAAAATATGTTTAAATATTCCAAAATATCTGAGGGTTAAAATACTTTTGCTAAAGTCTGATAATCTTTCGCGATTAAGCGGATAAAAGTACTTTAAGTATGCACACGAATGACAGACGATAATCCATTTTATTCTTCTGGTTAGCTTGATGGGATTTCTGCTCTCATTCAAGTGATTCATATAAGACTAAGCTTATATCATATTATCATTTGCTTATATTATAGTATCAGTTGCTTATATTATAGTATCAGTTGCTTATATCATAGTATCAGTTGCTTATATTATAGTATCAGTTGCTTATATCATAGTATTATTTGCTTAAGATAAGTACAAGTATTGTTAGTCTATAACATCTAAATAAGTGTACCCCTCATAATACTCAACATTTTATGTAATACCTTGGAATTGATGTATTGTTACATTTTGTGATGGACAAGAAATATTAGACCAAACAAGACCCTTAACCACCTCTTTAGCTAAAGTATTTCATAACATTTTTCTTTGCCATATCAAAGACATTAAAATGAATATCCCCAACCAGAAACCAAATCCTTTTACGATGGATGCTTCAGTATAAACTTTTTCGCTTAGTGAAGAATTAAAATTTTATGATATCCTATTATTATTATAACATTGTGGTACAAACTTAAGTTATTAAGGGTTACATATCTGGGGCATAGCAATGGGACCTGGTGAATCAAAGAAATGAACGAGAATCCTTAGAGCAGTATATAATGGCTAAAGGTTTTATCAATTTTAGCAAATATGTGTGTAAGTAAAAAAAAAACGCGAAAATATCAAACCCATTTTTTTCATAAACGAGGAATCAAATTGAAATGCTCAAGATGAAATAAAATTTCATGAAAAATTGCAAAATGGAATGAAATGTTTTGTTCGACTCTTATTTCTCAGATACGTCAGGTTTGTTGGGTGGGTAAAGGTTTTTCCATTTGTGTTTTATAATTTCCTTTAAATTTGTGATTAAAGAAAAGGCGTGTAGTTCGCAGATAATATTTCCCCGGAAAAAATATGGAATTAGCAAACTTATAGGATGTTCATTAAGATATTTTTTCTAATTCAGCGTTAAATTATCTAATAACAGATCAGAAAAAAAAAATCATACAATAACTGAATATTTTGACCATACAGAAATACCTTAGAAAAACGAGATAAAATTAATCTAATTAATGGTATATTTTTCCGAATAATGCAGACAAACATGTGATGAAATAACCGAATATTTGGGATCTTTATGACAAACTATTTTTTACGCATGATTTCACTAATTTAAAACTATTGATATGAGAAGGCTTAAAACGTTATGAGAACTTAGCTAGTATTTATAAATATTTGTTTGAAATAAGCTATGTATTTTTAATGTATTCTCACCAAATATTTCACTACCTGGTATATCAATTACTATTGATCATATCAGTGAAAATCGAACTTGCGACTGAAAGACTAACTTGATACCATCTATTTTAAGACAAATTTCTTCTTTATTACTGCAGCAAAAAAAAAAAAAAAAAAAGAAAACAACTTCAAAATGTTGTTTAATGCCTCTTCTTTGGATAGTGTTCGTAAATCAGCTGAATGACCTGAAGAAAAAAGGAAATTAACTTCTAAATCGCAAATTTTCAAAAGCCGACGTATTTTTTTTTTACATATTTGCGTCTTCTATCTAAAAAAAAAGCGGAAAAATCGATAAAAATAACTTCGATTAAAAGGAATGAATTAAGACTGTGATTAAAGCTCTGCCAAGTTTCTTGTAATTCACTGACCTTGGCATATCAGGTAGGTACAAACTAAAAATTGGCACTTAAACATTTTTGGCGTGAGTGCTCATATTTCTGAAGTGTACAATACCGCGGTCTTAACCCTCCACCATCTGGAAATATCTCGCCTGTCTTTAAATTAAATTTTGTCTCTCGGCACGCTCCTGACTAACTGGGAATGACCAATGCCCGTTTAACGGAGACTGGATGAAATCCAACATTGATTGTGTTCTTGGCGAGGAAAAATAATAAAACTATCGTGTCGGATTCTTCTGCTTCGAATGTCTTTCCATTTCAAAAGCAGTATCTGTATGAAGACGGAAAAATCCGTATATGGATGCCATCTTCATGGCTCCAACTTTTATTATTTACTTACTTCGATTTGTCAGAAGGAACTCTGCTAAATATTGATTCTTTATAAAGACAGCAAATGATTTAACAATTGAAAAGATTGCGTCCTAAAGAAAATACTGAATTGTATTTTTAGCTTCGTAGAAGTTAAAAAATTAAGCGATAACACTAGATTATTTCTTCAATCGTCGATAGATCATTTCTATCGCAGAAATATTTGCGTTTTGAAATTTATTCATACGCGAATTATTATATATTTTACGAAGTGACGTTAAAAATGCATCGGCCCGATCAAGAAGGGATTGATTTTCTTGAAACGAATCTTACATTTTATTTCACGTGATCATCTTTTAGTTTACAATGGGTCTCAAACGAAGAAACCCAAAAGGGTCTTTACGTTTTGGAGAAGATGCACAGCAGACCAAAATTGATATGAGAAGGGGTGGGATTTCTACCTGTTATTTTGTCTACTCTGCAATATAGCGGATAGGCGGCAATTTTTTCATTCTTATTAATTCACATATGATAGTAAATAGGATATGGGAAATAGTATAAAATATAGGGAGGCAATTTGTCCGTATCCAATTTTCTGGATTCCGTTTTTACTTTGAAAATTTCCTTTATCAATGTTCATCTTTGATAAATTCATTTTTTTCTTTGTTTATCAAATTTCATGGTTAAATTTATTTTAATTTTAATCAAGACAGATAAAACCAAAGCAAAATTTAAAATTTCATTACATTTACAGCAATTGCAGTAATAGATTTAAAAAAATTTAATATTCAACTATCAAAAATATTCAATGATTTTCTATTGGTACGCATTGTTGGTCATCTCGGGTACGCCCCTTTCCATGACAACATCCTTTTCTTTTTACGTTATGAAACAAAACTGAAGTTCTACCAGATCTGTTGTGCCTATAAATTGTCACATCTTTAGTAAACCCCAACATTAATACACCAGGTCAAATTTATCCCTTTTCACATTGTGAAATCAAAAATATCCCTTACGTTCTTTTGTGAGAGGTAATTTGCGATTATCTTCGTCAACTTCTACTTCAATAGTTTTGGTTTTGTTGGGTTTCTTGGCATATCAATCGTTGTTGGTTATTTAATGCCGAACCTGTATTTACATATATATTTAATATATCATTTGTAAAGACATTGTGTAGCGACAGAGAATTAAATGATCAAACAGGTATATTTCTAATATTTCAATTTAGCATGAATCAATAAAGTTAAATAATCCAAGTATTACTATGTTTTGTGAAGTTGTATGAGTTGAAATGTCGAGTGATATATTTTTTTTTTTTATCAAAAGAATCTCCAAGAAATATTTTTAAGATAACGATATTTATTCTATCAAAGAAACGATATAAAACTAGACTAGCAAAAGATCCGCCATCCTGGACATGATTAAAGTGCGATAACTCTGAACTGACCTTTGTAGTTTTCTCCTTTTTCGTTACCTCTAACACCCCCCCTTAAAATATGGTGCTTGTAAAACGTTTGTAATGGATCTACTTGTAAGGTTGAATGTGGTTTACACTTACGCTACGTCCTTCTAGTTGGCCATTTCTTTTGAGACTTCCTTAGTTTGGTGTAATTCAAATGTGTCCAGTAAAACATTTTAAGGAATGACAGAGTCATTGTCACCCTGGAAGGTACGAATGACGTAGCTGATTCGCATGCCTGACCCAAATAGACAATTGTAAATCATCATCATCATAGATTACATTACCAGAACGGCGCACTATATAACCTTGTGTCCATTTTTCTTTACCTTTTCCGTAAACCTTTGCCAATACATGTTGTCCTGGTAGTAAAAACATGACACTGCTTCATATTGGTGATTGAACTGTTTTTTTTTTTCCCTCATTCCATTTCTCTTGAGAGAATTGCTTGGCAACTGACGAATAGCATCAATTGGCAACCGTAATTTCTTGTTCTGCCGGAGACTTTCCATTTGGACATTTTGGATTTGGGGTCCCTCTATAGCTACTAAGAAAAATCTCAATGATGACTAGAGTAGTTCCTGCCTCTTTTAATTCTAAGATTATCCTCTTAAATGTGGATTGTGGATGGAAAGATGGAGATCTGAGGTGCTGAATACTATTCTATTTACAGAAGTCTGAAAATTCTGCTGAGGTAACTGAAACTTACCACAAACTATGATTTCAGAAACGCCAAATCTGCTGAAAAGTTCTTGTTGTTTCCTTACATTTTCACTGGATGTAGTTTGATTCATGTGAAAAACTTCTAGCCATTTGTTGTAAGTGTCAACCAGTATTGGGTAACGTTGTCCATTTATTGGTCCAGGAAAATCAATATGGAGTCTTGACCAAAGAAATTATGCGGTAGAACATGAATGCAGTATTGTTTTCCGAGGGGATTTTACAACCAGTTAACATTTGGTACAAGTCTTGACAAGTATCCTCTAGCTGCTTGTCCATGCTTGGTCAGTATACATGTCCGCGTGCTAAGGCGTTCATCCGATTAATTTCTTGATGTCCATAATGAAACTCTCTTTTGGATTAGATCTTTGTTGATAAAATGGTTGAAGTTTCTGGTCAGAGCATGTATTTGGCCAGCTTGTGGTGTAAAAATAAGGGACTTTCTGTAATATTGGGTCTCTGGCTGTTGCTTCTTGAATCATTTCTGAAGTGGCAGGTCGTGCTCTAACAGTGGAAACAAGTCAAGAGACAACTTCAGGTTCCACAGATATGGCTGCGATGACTGAGTCCTCCGGTGCCATTTGATTGGAAAAGATGAATTTGGACAACGCATCTGCTTGGCTAATTTTGCTGCCTGATTTGTTTCTTTTTTTTATCGAAAAACTATAATCTAAAAGCAGAGTGGTCCATCTTTACAACCGGCTACCTGTATAAACTGGGATTTCTTTCTTCGAACCAACTATACAAGTTAACAGCTTGTGATCCGTGATCAGAGCAAGATGACGGCCATATAACATATTGTAAAATTTCTTAACTGCGAAAATAATTGAAAGAGCTTCTTTTTCAATTTGACTATATTTGCGCTCAGTGGTGTCAAAGATTTTGATGTGTGCGCAACTGCCTTTTCGCTTCCGTCAGGAAAAAAATATTTGATATCACTGCTCTGACTCCATAGTCTGATTCATCAGACACTACAGTAATGTCTATGGATGGGTAATAGTCTGTAAGCAATAGGTCAGAACTGAGGAGGGATTTGATCTTCTTAAATGATTCTTTGCATGTGCTTGACTAGTTCCATTTAGTATATTGTTTTGTAAAAGATTACAAAGAGGTTGTTGGCCAGTAAGCTGTGACTGTAGAATAAACTGACTGCTTCTCTGCAGAGGGGTAAGACATCCCCCAAGGAGTGTCCTGAATATGACACTAAATAATCTGATGGTTAAGTTCCAGCAATGCTGGAGCTTTGGGGAATGCGGAGTACCCCTTCATTGCCATCGCTCCCAGGTCCACTCTGGCCCGGAGTGGTAGCACCTGATAGGGCCTTATCTATGGGTTAAATAGAACTAACAGCATAGTTATGCTAAACTGAATTGTTTGATTAAACTGAATAGCTTAAAATAGAAATGTTTTTGACAATTAAACCGTACTTACATTTAAACTACGTGCTTATGCTTAACTGGATTATTTAAAATAGAAATGTTTTTCGACATTCAAACTGTATTTGCACTTTACTGAATTGTTACATATAACAGCTCGAACAGTTTGAAATAGAAATGTTTTTGACAAACTGTGTACTTATGCTAAACTGAATTGTTTTAAATAGAATATATTATCCACATAAAAATGGATTTGGCGTTAAATAACCTATAAAGGTTGATATGCCATAAAACCAAACAAAGAGATTCACATAACTTGTGCAGTTCAGGTGGGAAAGAACCATGATGACTTACGAGGCCCAGAAATCAATGTCGTATCGAAACATCCGTTGGTGATGCAATGTGCTTTATTGCATGAATATTTTCTAGATCTGGTCTTCAGCCATTCTTGTCATATATAAATCCTACTCATTTCACTGAAGTTTGGAAAATTTTACATTTGTCTGACTTAAAGCGCATCCCATATTATTGAATTCTATTCAACACAGAAGTTAAGCGATGCAGAAGTTCTTCTAGGGTTGTGCCTATCACGAGAATGTCATCAATATAAACAGAAATTCCTCGCAATCTGGTAAGCATTGTATCCATTGTTTGTTGGAAAATTGCTGGGACTAACTTTACAGTAAATGGAAGGCCGTTGAATAGAAACAATCCCCTGTGGGTGTTGATAGTGAGAAGATTTTTGGAATATTCATCAATTTCCATTTGTAGATAAGCTTCTGCAAGGTCCAGCTTTGCAAAACAAGTTCCACCGTTGAGTTTTGTGAACAAAGCTTTCAACACAGGTTTTGGATACTGATGTATATCCAGGGTATCATTTATACCTGTGGAGAAGTCTGCACATAGACGTACCTTGCTATTTTCCTTTTTCACTATGACAATGGGTGTTGCCTAGGATGAATTATTTGTTGTTTGTATTACTCATGCTTGTTGAAGGCGGTTCAGTCCATTTTTCATTGTAAGTAAAGATGTCGAATGATACATTTTTTTGGTATGAAAAGAATCACCAAGAAACATTTGTAAGATAATATTTATTTTAACAAAGAGGCATTATAAAACTTGTCTACCAAAATAATTTTGTGGAGAGATGCCAGTTCCGATGTATGTGGGTCTGCCATTCTGGATCGTCTCTCTCTATCACGCCTTCTAGCGGTCCAAACAAATATGACTAAGGTGGGATAACTCTGAATTGACATTCGGAGTTATCTCCTTTATCGTTTCTTTTAACACTATATATCACTAAAAATTCAATTAAATATCAGTCATTTGATCAAACATAGTTAAATGATCAAACAGTTCTATTTCAAACAATTCCATTTAGCATAAATCATTTGTTTGCTCTCAGTTAACATAGCAAACAGGTAGATAAGACCCAATCAGAGGCTATCACTCCGGGCCAGAGTGGAACTGGGAGTGATGGCAATGAATGGGTATTCTCCAAAACTCCAGCATTTCTGGAGCCTTGCTGTAAGATCGTTTAGCGTCATATCTAGGATACTAAATCGGTGAGGCTCACCTTTCTTCAGTGATGTAGTTGGTGTATTCTGTAGACCAAAACGACTGCGCTTACCTCAATAAGAGTTTTGAAAGAAACTGGTGTAGATTTAACTAACGTTCTTATTAAGATTTTTCTTTTTTATATGTATAAAGAATTTAATTATTTCCACTTTTCAGATTTTGATCTTGAAGTTAAATCAAAAGAAATATTAAAGGGCATTCAGTCCTTGCCTGAGGGAAAACATGCTCCGAGGTGAGGGAAAAAGTATTTGGTTTTAGGAAAATATTAGTCACGAAATGTATTTTGCAGCGTATCTAAGAAAAGGACTTTGTTAGCTACGTGTTTGAGACTTGAGGTTTAAAATATAGCAAATCATTTCTGAATGTTATTTGACTGGATCATTATTTGTAATAATTCTGACTAGTAAAATACTTCGCTTATTTTCCCTTTTAATTTATTTATGTATTTTTAAATTCTAGTTAATTATTATCGCAGCTCACAGAGCTAATTACTTCTGCAAATCCAAGAAATAGCGAACATTGGAAACAGGAAATAAAGAATAAACTCTATGCAAGATGCAAAATCAACATCTATTTTGATTCTGTGAAGGCGGTCACGAACATTCTTTTTTTTTTCACTTAATTCCCCTCTGTCCACTGTTTCTCGTTGTCGCTGATAATAAATTATCAGTAAGTTAGGAAGATGCACGATAATGATAATAAAAATATGACTTATTAGGAATGATTGGGCTTTATTAATTCTCTCTCTCTCTCTCTCTCACACACACACACACACACATACTCTCTCTCTCTCTCTCTCTCTCTCTCTCTCACACACACACACACATACTCTCTCTCTCTCTCTCTCTCTCTCGCACACACACACACTCTCTCTCTATCACACACACACACACACACTCTCTCTCTCTCTCACACACACACACTTTCTCTCTCTCTCTCTCTCTCTCTTTCTATATATATATATATACTCGAGGTGCTTACGATAAGTTTCAAGATATTTTTCGTATGGGCACTTTTATTGATAGTACAAACATAAAACTCTAGCCCCTTCGAAGTAATTTCCTCCAGCTGTAATGCACTTGTTGTACCGTTCCAACAACTTCTGGAAGGCCCCATGAAAGTCCTCTTGTGTGAGCGTGTCAATGACCTTCGTCACAGCCTCTTTTATCTCCTCAATTATCTCAGAAGACAGCCTCTGAGCTTAGGGAATAACCAAAAGTCTCAGAGAGCAAGGTCTAGACGACAGGGAGGGTGAGGAATTGTCTTGATGCCCATCTTGCTCAAATATTCTGTGACAAGGATGGAGTTGTGGACTGGTGTATTGTCCTGCTGGAAATTCCACTGACCCGATTGGAAGAGTGTCGGCCTCTTCCGACGGAATCTCTTCCTGAACTCCCTTAAAACCTCAACATTGTAACCCTAACCCTAACTCTTGGCCAATCAACTCTGATGTATTGACTTCCTTACTCCTCCCATACCTCTCATCATCCCTTACAGACTCCCTGCCGTTCAGGAATCTCTTATGCCACTCAAAAACTGATGCTCGATTCATGCAAGATGCTCCAAATCAGTTTGAAGCATTCCATACGTTTCTCTGGCATGTTTTTCAAAGTTTAACACAGAATTTTATTGCATATCGTTCTTTTAAAGTTTCAGATTGAATTTTTTAAATTCACTAGTTGTGACAATCAGGCTGTAGTAGGGTGTATTTCAATTGCTACTTTAGCTGTTCATTTGAGCCTGAAATCATAAAAAAGTGAGCAGTCATCTCATAAGATAGCTATAACATACTGAATTTTCAAGAGTCTATAACAATTTTAAATGCCCATACGAAAATCCCGAAACCTACTGAATGCACATCGTATACATAAATAAACTGTAAATAAATCCAATCATTTAAAGACGTACTCAGAAAAGGAATACATTATGCACTGGATTTTTTGCCACCGTTAAAAATTTCATATAGACTTCATCAGGGCGTCTGAATTATTAAATGAAACGAAAGAGTTGAGAAAGTTTCCAAAGATTCTATTTCCGTTGGTAGCGTTCGCTTTCAATTTTTTTTTTATTTCATAAACTTACAAATATTTATATTAATTTTTTCGAACCCTAATTACATCAAATAAACTTGAAAGGTAACGTTTCCAATGGAAAGAGAATCTTTTTAAACTGTCTCATCTTTTTTCGATTCATTTAATTACTCACATTCTTTGCTGATGGCCTAAAACCTGAACCCTTTAGCGTTTTAAAATAATTCAGTAATAAAAGGATCCCCAGGAGATCTTATGTTTTTCTCATCTCTTTAACTTTTCATATATATATAATGCTAAAATAATAATAATAATAATAATAATAATAATAATAATAATAATAGGCTATCACGAAAAAATTAGAACGCTCGGAAAAAATGAAACCTACAAATACTTGGGTATTTTGGAGGCTGACACCATCAACCAAGTGGAAATAAAAGACAATATCCGAAAAGAATATATCAGGAGAACTAGAAAACTACTCGAGACAAAACTCTCCAGCAGAAACCTCATCAAAGGAATAAATACTTGGGCTGTGTTCCTAGTTAGATATTCGGGACCCTTCCTCAAGTGGACCAGAGTGGGACTTAAACAAATGGATCAAAGAACAACAAAACTAATGACCATGCATAAGGCATTACATCCCAGAGACGACGTTGACAGACTATATGTATCTAGAAAAGAGGGAGGAAGAGGACTTGCCAGAAGCGAAGACAGCGTTGACGCATCGATACAACGGCTCTTAGACTACATAGAAAAACACGAGCGAAGACTAATTGCAGCCACCGGAAACGGTACGGACATCACGATAGACAATAGAATGACAACAACTAGGAAACAGAAATGGGAGAAAAAACAACTCTATGGCAGTTTTAAACGACTAATAAACAACATCTCACACTGGCTAAGAAAAGGAAACGTTAAGAGAGAAAAGGAATCTCTTCTAATGGCAGCACAGGACAACGCCATAAGGACCAATCATATCAAAGAGAGAATAGATAAGACGCAACAAAACAGTAAATGTAGGCAACTCGGTGAGAGAGATGACACGCTCAATCACATAATGAGCAATTGCAGCAAATCAGCACAGAAGGAGTACAAGGCGAGACATGACTGGGTCGGCAAGTTGATCCACAGGGAAATGTTCAGGAAAGTTCAATTCGACAATACAAACAAACGGTATATGCACAACCCGGCACCTGTCCTAGAAAATGACTCTCATAAACTCATATGGGACTTTAACATACAAACGGATCACCTAATCTCGGTCAGAAGAACAGACCTCATAATAATCAACAAAACAAAAAAGAGAATCTGCAAAATTGAGGCTGTCGTTATGAGACAATTGAGGAAATAAAAGAGGCTGTGACGAAGGTCATTGACAAGCTCACACAAGAGGAATTCCATGGGGCCTTCCAGAAGTTGTTGGAACGGTACAAAAAATGCATTGCAATCGGAGCAGATAACTTCGAAGGGCACAAGAGTTTCATGTATATGCTATAAATAAAAGTGCCCATACGGAAAAAGAAAGTCTGGAAACTTATTTAATGATTCTCATATATATATATATATATATAAACATTCATCAAAGCCTTAACGGTTAGGCCAAGAACTTTTCAGAATAATCCCGCCAAAGACACGCCTGTTATAGAGTACACCCACCTACCATCATAGCCATAATGGTACGAGTTCAAATCCCGGACAAGGCTGAATGCATTTCACATAGCACTAATGCCCTTGGGAAAGGTGTGAATCCAATTATTCTCCTTCCAGCTATGAGTAAATAGTAGGACAGACTAGGTTCTTCAGCTTTGGTGAGGCAACTAGTCTAGGAGAAAGAAAACTCTGAATTCAAACCTGTTAAACCCCGTTTAAAAATTGACCTTGGGTCATATCCTGCCCGAGCGGTGGGGTTGGTTAATAGGATCATATCCATAAGGATGCATATCATCAACACAGAGAGATTTACATACATGACCCTTGATTGTATGCGTACATTCACATGATAAGCACAAACCTTTATGAATGCACATGCGAATATTCTCGTTAATGATGCACATTCCAATGCACATGCATCTTAAGGACACGTACCAACGTGCAGCTAATTTTACAGTAGAATTAAACTGGATTAAACTGGAATGCAGGAATTTGATTTGGAGTGATAGTTCATCATAGGGTACCATGTATGGGTCAAATAGAATTGTTTATTCTTTCACTATATTTGAAAACATTTCCCAGTGTGTAAATAATTAATTACTATTAATTTTAATTATTTGCATTCGATAACAATACTTGAACCCATTCACTTGGTGTCAATGGGATTAATAATGTTAGATCGTAAAATTAGAAACTATTTAACAGTGTGCAAACAAAGGAGCTCTGTCTGGTTTAAAATAATAGAAATAATATCTATAAACCAACAAAGATTGATAAGTCCTTAAAACATATAACTAAATCCTAAATCTAGATCGCTATAAATTATCAAAAAGACAGATAAATAAGCGCGCAGCTGCTAAAATTAGTTGAATATATCGATTTTAACAACAATGATTAAGACTTAATGCACCTTTTATAACCAAGATCATCCGACAGGAGCTGTAATTATAGTTTTTATGTTTAAAGATATCGAAAAATCTTTTAATCTGAACACGAGAAGAGTCAACCATGGCATATGCCATCATGTCGATCAGTTGCATATAATTTATTTTACAAGACTACAATGCTCAAACTACCTCGATATTTATCGATAGTTGGACGAGATTAGTGGACGTATGATTTTCAAAGAATAAACGAAGCTATTTTAGCCAAAGTTTGAAATCACTTAGTGATTCAATCCACCTTCGTTTTTTTTAATACAATCTAATATTCTTGCAGGGTTACAAGATTCAAACAGTTTGGCACAATTTCAAAGAAACATTATTCGAAGCGTTTTCAACTATCTCTTTTGGAGTGTACGGATTGGAAGCTGTTGTCGAAAACATCAGGAGAGTTTTGGTAAAAAATTTCGCCAAAAACATATTGTGAAATAACAAATGAGCGTTGTATGCGGTTTTTAACAAAATATACTAAGAAAAAAAATTGATACCGAAATATACAACTCATACACACACACACACACACATATATATATATATATATATATATATATTGTCATCCACAGACAGACTGTTTCGTTCTATCAGAACTCTTCAATGTGGCTAGACACGTAGGACGCTCGAAGCCGGGATCGAAACCATCCAACTTCACGTTAGACTAAGTCTCAGACCACTTGGTCAACGAGCGTGAGGGGGTAGTGGAGGAATTGACGAAACGTCTTGATAACATGTGTTTTAAATTAATAATGAGTTCAAACTGTGATCAGAAACCAGAAAAAAAACAACAAAAATGTTATGTCACCTGCACGTGTCAATTTCATTCCATATAGCTTCATGCATTTACTGTCACCTGACGATTATATATATATATATATATATATATATATATATATATATATATATATATATATATATATATATATATATATATATATATATATATATATATATATATATATATATATATATATATATATATATATATATATATATATATATATATATATATATATATATATATATATATGAATGAACAAAATTGTGATTCATAACCGTTTAAATTTACCACGATTGCGCTAGTTTCCTCGTGGCTGTATGGTAGAATCTTGGATTGGCGTTTGAGTCAACCGGGTTTCGATCCCTGCTTCGGGAATCTAGTCTGTCTAACCACACTGAAGAGTTCTGATTGAACGAAACAGATCTGTCTGTGGATGACAATATATATATATATATGTAAATTTGGGGACTGTAATCGAGGGCAACCAGAAGGCTCTCTTTCCAAGAGCTACTACAGTGAAGAGTAGGGGAGGGCGCCACTCTTTTCCTGAGATTGCTCCACTTTACCCTTGATACGTACCTTATAATGCTGAGTCTTAAGGAAAGAATATCAAGTACCATTTTTGAAATCTTTGGGATGACGCGACCTGAGATTAAAGCCAGGTCTCCCGGACCATTGGCGAACACTCGACCCATGATATATATATATATGTGTGTATGTGTGTGTGTTTACAGTATCTGACGATTTCATTATGCATACATGCATACGCATACACTCACACACACACACACACATATATATATATATATATACTAAAAGATGCTTATGAGAGAATGTTAGTGAGGAAAAAGTGCTCGATGCTACTTAAGAACAGCAGGCATATTACACAGAGCAATATCAAATTATGAACACTAGAACTGCGTTACTTTTTGTTTCATGTGGTGTACACAATCATCATGATTGATTGGTGACTTCTCTCAATTTCCCCTCTCGTGATTGGGCACGCCACATGAAGCTAAATGGAAAATAATTCTAGTGTTAACAATATGTTTTACTTGCTTATATATATATATATATAGAGAGAGAGAGAGAGAGAAAGAATGGGAGAGAGAGAGAAAGCAAGAGAGAGGGATAGAAAGAATGGGTTAGTGCGAATCTCCGTGTTGCAGTGTCTAAAATGTTAGTCTGTGAAATCATCATAAGCAGATTGATTTTCCTGTTGCACTATTATGTTTACTTTCAGACAAATACACTTGGGAAAATTATGAACCGCCTTATCCTTCAGCTATAGGATAAATGGTAACACTACACACCTTCTACAAGGATGGCTATGGTATTATATTACTGAAGATTGTTATCCTATTAAACAACAATAAAACACACAGAGACACATATATATATATATATATAGATAGATAGAGAGAGAGACAGAGAGACTTGGTCGATTGGTTGGTTAATTGGTTGGGTTGGTTTTATCGCATATCATTTCTTGTAGGTTATTTAAATCCAATTCGTATTTATACACATTAAATAATTGATTTGTAAATGAATAATATGTTGATACGATAACTAAACGAGTCATAACTCCTTTGTTTACACACATTTAAATGTTTTCAAGGATTTGTATGAAGCAGTAACTATTCAATTTAATATCAGTTATTTCTTGGCTCACAGTTAATTGGTGATACAAATAAGATTTTTATATAAATATGTTGTAAGTAATCTTAAACTAATTAGAGCCAATTCCTTTATACAAAATAATTGTTGTTGTTTGTACACTTAAACATTTGCATGTATTCTATATTAAACTACTTATATATATATATATATATATATGTGTGTGTGTGTGTGCGTGTGTGTGAAGAGAGAGAGAGAGAGAGAGAGCGATCGACAAATACACATACACGTACATACATATATATATATATATATATATATATTATCCACACAAACGTAGACACATACTTATATGTATATATATATATATATATGCTTTTACTTTTTAGGAGTTTAATTTTCTTATTTACTAATAAGTTAGAATCATTGAAAATAATTAGACTTTATCACTAAAACAAATTATATCCCCCTTTGCTATGCATTTCTCAGTATTTATCTTCGTTTCTGCGTTTCTTTCTACCTATTCAAGTGCTTTCTTGTCTATGAAGCATATTCCGCCATCTTCCTCTCTCAAACTTTGTGCGTCTCCTCATGTCAGTACAATCTAAGTCATCCTCAGTCAAGAGCTTTGCTTGACTGAACACAGTAATATTGGGAGACATCACGGTATCTTTTAGATAGACGTAACACTTAACGACAACAAGCATTACAACCTGCTATTCTGCAAGCCGCTATGTGATCTTAGAATAAAGAATTCAATAACAATGCACTCGTTTAGAGGGTGGAAGAAACACAGACAGCGACAGAGAGACAGATGAAGACTACCGGAATATCTTTTCGGTGCTTGTTTGAGAGACATGACCCATCACGAAGTTGCGGTCAACCAGAATAATGAAATTGTCTAGCCTTGGATTCTGATTGGCTCAGCATGAGAATTTAAATCCCCTTCAGGTGAGATCCCCTGCGTCTTTCTCACGCACTCTTGATATCGCTGAACTTTTATAATGCTTTATTGTGCCGTAAAGTAAAATAGCACACAGTCCCATTGCTAACCCTAGCGATCTGTTGAACATTATGCTAAACATTTTCTGCGCCAGGAAGTGAGAACGTTTGATATTCTTAAATATCAGACGTAAATTAAATGATTGATGTGTCACTTGGGGCAAACGTCGGGCTTTTAATTGGGAATATCAAAGGAGAAGGTCGGTCTCAATCGTAACTAAAAATCTTTTGTGCTGAAGATCTGTCGAATAATAAGAAAATGGATGCTTCATCTCAAACATCATTCTTTAGCAAAACACATAGGAAATGAATATATACTTTACAGAAGGTATCTGTTAGTAAACATCGGCTTTAAATAAATTATTGTGTTTCCAAATTAATTATATAGAGAAGACCGACTGAGAAAAGTCATTAAACCTGTAAATCATATCTTTTATTTCATTTGTAAGAGTAGCCTCTAAGATGATCAATCATATTTGTTCCAGACAAACATTCCAGGAAGACTAATAGTACAACTGAATAGAGCAACTTTTCAGCTAAAAATCAGCTTTTTTCTCGGACTCTTCCCCATGAGTTATATATTTCAAGAAGGTTAATAGACTGATTGATAGTTATTTACGGCATGACGACCCATTTGGGGTTATATCAAGTAAAGAAATAGTTACTTGTGTCTCTGGAACATGAATATTTACATCTTTTGTGCATTGGTTTCTAAAATAATTTGGACACTGTTAGATTGTATCAATTATACCAGATACAAATAATTTTCACACAATTGTTTAATGCAAATAATTATATGCTTTCAATATTTTTTTTCAATTTTATTGCAATCAGTAAATAATCATATAACAAATAATGATATTTTAGTCATTTCGATTGGCCTAAGACTTTTATCTTTCGTTCCTTTTCGGGAAAATTAGAGTATAACAAGAAAGTCTGTTCTCTAGCTAAAAATCTTTAAAATATTCACTATTTCCTTTCAGAGATTTGTGTAAGTATGGAGCTTACACTATAACGATGCTGTATTAAAAAAAAAAAAAAAAAAAAATGGTTGGTTGGTTGGTTGGTTGGTAATTTTATTTTACGGCTTATTAATCCTTTTGGGTCATTTAACGTCGAATTAGTTTTCAAACAATTCAGTTTTGTGTATAAACAGCAAAATATCAAAACAGTTTAGTTAACTATCAAAACGGTTCTACTTCAAACAATTTAGTTTAGAATAAGTAGACAATTTCATTGTCAAAAACAATTCAATATCAAACGATTCAGTTTAACATAAGTACGAAGTTTACATGTCAAAAATAATTCTTTCTAAAACAATTCAGTTTAGCATAAGTAGACAGTTTCAATGTCAAAAACAAATCTATTTCAAATAATTTAGTTTATCCTACGTACACAATTGAGTACTATTTGACTCCTAGATAGGACACTATCAGGTGCTACCATTCAGGCCAGAGTATACCTTGCAGCGATAGCATTGGAGGAGTACTTCATATTCACCAAACTCCAGTATTACTGGAACCTCACCATCAGATTGTTTAGCGTCATATCTAGACCACACGTTGGCGGAAGGCTTACCCCTCTGCAGAGAAGCAGTTGGTGTATTCTACAGCCCCAGTCGACTGGGCACACGAAAGAACTGGTTCGCTAACCTGATGGTAACACTGGATTCTTTGACATTGAGGACGGAGTCTTACAAGGAGATACATGAGCGCCATATTTCTTTATAATTTGTCTTCACTACGTACTTTGGGTGGACAACTTTATCACATCCTCGATACTCACAAAATTTAGCACCTTCAAACTATCATCATTTTTGCCTCATGAAAAAAGGTTTAAGAGGCAAACATTAGACAAGTGACGAGGAAGTGAAATCTGCAAAGATGAAGTAGTTCAAAGAACAGTTAATAGAATTTTACGATGCAGGGATTCTGCTCTCATTCAAAGGAGGACCATTGACATTGAGAGAAACAGTGACGATGTTGATAATAAGAAATGTGATCCGCGGAGGATCAGCTTCATTGTGATGTATAATACATGTCTCCTATGTTGATAATTATTCCTGCCTAAAGAAAAAAGCATTACTTTTTGACTTACCTTCCAATGTATATATATATATATATATATATATATATATGAGTTTTTGTTTATGTGTATGTATGTATGTATATATACTAATATATGATTGTGAAATAGAATGTCTGCATATGTAGTTTTTCTTGCATTTATTATGCAATAATTGTACAAATAATGAGTTCTTTGTGTCTTTGCGTCTTTCATTTTTCCTATTTTTTCAATAAATCTCTGCGCAACATTTTCTTTGCCCGGATTCAATTAATTATTTTCTTGTATCTCATTCCTTTGGTAAACCTTATAAAACATTGAATAAACATACTTCCTATTTTTTCTCCCGAATATTGATGGAGAGAATTAATAATTCGTTGGGCACTGCAGGATGGATGAAACCCGATGATAGATAAAAACATTATTATCATTAATATTATTATTATTATTATTATTATTATTATTATTATTATTTTACTCTTGAAAGCTTCTCACATCAGTGTTAGCCAATGGTCGTTCACTGGAGTTTGAGTGACAACAATTCATCTCAAGTCTCCAGGATTCTTCTCAGTATTCTTGTCGATCTCAACAATGCTGTAGTTTGGATGGTCTCCACTCGACCTCTTATATCCAAGTCCTCTTCTCCTTTGACAGAAGCTCTGGTGACAGTTCAAAGAGCTCCAACGACAATTGGTATAACCGTTATTTTCATGCTCCTTATGTTCATGTTTTCAATTCTCTAACAAGGTCAGGGTATTTTTATTAATATTATCATTTACTCCTTTAGAGCTTTTAACATCAGTGTTAGCTGGAGGTTTTTCCCTGAAGTCAAAGTGACAACATGTCTCCTCAGGTATCCAGGACTGGTCTCAGGATTCTGGCCGTTCTCAGCAATGCTCTCATTTGGATAGGCACTACCCGTCCTCCAACTTTCAAATCTTCCCGGCCATTTAATAATCCTTTAATTATTGTGCCAAAAGCACGAATCACAATTGGTATAATTGTCAGTTTCATATTCCGCAGCTTTTTCAATTCTTTGGCAAGATCGAGGTACTTATCCTTCTTTGCAAATTCCTTCAGATTTATTCTGTGGTCCGCCGGGACAGCAAAATCGACAATTTTGCAAATTCTCTTCTTTTTGTTGATTATTATAAGGTCTGGTCTTCTGGCCTGATTAGGTGATCAGTTTGTATGTTAAAGTCCCATAGGAGTTTATGAGTGTCATTTTCTAGGACAGGTGCTGTGTTGTGCATATACCATTTGTTAGTATGGTCAAATTTAAATTTCTATCACATTTCCCAGTGGATCGACTCGCCAATCCAGTCGTGTCTCGCCTTATACTCCTTCTGTGTTAATTTAATGCATTCGCTTATTATGTGATTGATGGTTTCATCTTTGTCACTGCAAAGCATACATTTGCTATTTTGTTGTTTCTTATCTATTCTCGCTTTGATATGATTGGTTCTTATGGGTTTTTCCTGTGTTGCTATTAGAAGAGGTTCCGTTTCTCCCTTGAAGTTTCCTTTTTTTAGCCAGGTTCAGGTTTTCTGGTGTGAAATGCTGTTTATTTGTCATTTAAAGCGGCTATAGAGATGTTTTTTTCCCATTTTTGTTTCCTAGTTGTTGTCATTCTGTTGTCTATCGTGTGTTACGTATCGTTTCTGATGGCTGTAATCAATCCTCGTTCGTGTTTTTCTATGTAGTCTTCGAGCCGATGTATCGATGAATCGATGTTGTCTTCGATGCTGGCAAGTCCTCTTCCTCCCTCTTTTCTAGATACATTATTATTATTAGCAGTAATATTTCCATCTCTATTAGAGATTTTCACTTTTTTAGGAGATGCCCGTGGTTTAATGTTTATCGTCGTTGGAAATGCAAACGGCGACACGAGTTCAAGTCCTGGACGAGAGAGTTTGCATTTCACATAGCACTAATACCCTTGGGAAATGTATGAATCCAATTATTCTCCCTCTAGCTATGGGTAAATAGTAGGACAGACTAGGTTCTTCAGCCTTGGTGAGGCAACTAGTCTAGGAGAAGGAAAACTCTGAATTCAAACCTGTTAAACTCCACTTAAAAATTGATCTTGGGTCATATCCTGCCCGAGCGGAGGGGTTGGTAAATATGATTAGAGATTTTCACATCAGCGTTAGCTGATGGTCTTTCACAGGAGTTTGGGTGACAGCAAGTCTCCTCAAGTCTCCAGGACTCTACCCAGTATTCTGGCCGTTTGCAATAATGTTGTCGTTTGGATGGTTTCCACCCGTCCGCCAACTTCTAAGTCCTCCAGTCTCTTTAGTAATCCCTTAGTTACTGTTCCCAACGCAGCAATTATAATTGGTATAATTGTCACCTGCATGTTCCATATTTTTGTCAAATCACTGGCAAAGTCGAGGTATTTATCCTTCTTTTCATATTCTTTCAGCTTTATTCTGTAGTCAGCAGAAAAAGCAAAATTAGACAATTTTGCTAGTTCTTTTTTTTTTTTGTTGATTGTTATTAGGTCTGGTTTTCTATTCCAGATTATGTGATCCGTCTTTACGTCAAAGTCCCAGAGGAGTTTATGTGTGTGATTTTCTCGGATTAGTGCAAAGTTGTGCATATGCCATTTGTTCGTATGGCGAAATTTAATTTTTTTGCACCTTTCCCAATGGATCACGATGCCCACCCAGTTGTTTCTAGTCTCTTACTCCTTCTGTGCTAATTTGCTACATTCAGTTTTTTTTTCTACCAGATCCAACTGATGTATTTCCCCCTGGAATTTTCCAGGACATTTCTGAGTATTCTAACTTTTCATAGCACTACAGTGGTATTTATAGTCTTGATTTTTCCTCTAATGTTTACTTCCCCTAGTCCCTCATCTACGCTTTTGGAGACGGTCCCAGAGGCTCCAATTACTCTTAGTAATACAGTGACTTTCACGTTCCGCAAATTATCCTACTCTCTGAGAAATTGAACGTATTTGGTATTACTTAGATTTATTTAATTTCAATTCTTTGACCAGCTTAACTGTCAAAAGCCATTACATGGCAATTAATTTTTCTTGTTAATTAATAATACGTCCACTCTTCTAGCCGGAATTAAGTGAATCGTTTGTATTTCAAAATCACAGAATTTTTATATTCCGGATTTTTTAAAACTGATTATCGTTTGTACATGAATCCTTTGTCAGCCGGGTCAAAGGTGAATTTTGAGCGCGTTTTTTTTGGGGGGGGATCGTTTTTTCCACCAAAACACGATTCTCTTGTATTTTTATCATATTTACCAACCCCTCCGCTCGGGTAGGATATGACACAAGGTCAATTTTTTAAGCGGAGTTTAACAGGTTTGAATTCAGAGTATTCCTTCTCCTAGATTAGTTGCCTCACCAAGGCTGAAGAACCCAATCTTACACAGTCTGTCCTACTATTTACCCATAGCTGGAGGGAGAATAATTGGATTCATATCTTTCGCAAGGTTATTAGTGCAATATGAAATGCAATCAGTGTCATCCAGGATTTGAACTCGTGTCGCCGTGTCCATTTCCATCTCTTGTATTTTTATGTCAGTTTTCTACATTCATTTATTATGTGATTTACCATTTCATTTCTGACACTGCGCATGCTCCATTCTCTATTCTCCGTATTATTATGTTTTTCTTTGACTTAATTGGTTCTTATCTCATTGTTGTTTGATGTTATCAAAAGAGATTAATTTTCAATCAGGTGGTTTATTCTCAATTCGACCTTTTGAGGTCATTTGTGTGAAATTTCCTAAGTTGAAATATTTATATATTTTTATTTCTAATTTTGTTTTCGATACTTGTTTACAGTTTTTTTTTTTTCGTGTTTGTTATAAAGTTATTTCAATTTTCATGGTGGGGTATGTTCTCCTCCTCCATCTTTTCAAGATACCTAGAGTATGTCTATATCATATATCGTGAGCAAGTATCTGTGCAACGTACCAATTTTCTCTCCCTTGTGTTCGCGGTGTTGAGAAGTTTCTTTGCTACACTAGGGTTCGACTTTCTTAATTTTTCTCTTTCATCTCTGTTCTATAATTTTGTCTGTGTCTAATATTGTTGTAATTTTATTTCTTTCCAAGGGTTATAAAGCATTCATGATTGAACAGTTCTATCCTTTTCCTTATTTATCTTTTCCCTTTTTTTAGTATATACATTACACGTTTTTTAATCCCGAATTCCATATCTGTATCAGGGTTGTAGATTCTAATAGTTTGTACAAGGGTTTCTTGTTCTTTTTTTAATCGTGGAAAATATCTTAATATCATCCATATACATGAGGTGGTTTCGTAAATTTGTAACCCCCTGTGCATTTTCGTATTATATAATTGAGTGGCATCATTGATATGACAAATAATTGTTACAAGGAGGTTTTTTTTCCGGGAAACATTTTTGGGGGATTTTAACATCTGCTAAGATAAGTCTTCCTGTTTCTAATCCGAATTTCCTATTCTCCTTAGATAACTAAATGCATTTTATGAATTCGTCTGATGTTTTAAACATTTTAGACGTTCTCTAATACATATTTGTAGAATTCATCTTATGACTTTTTACAGTCTATCTTTGTTATGTTCAACATTTAACCGAATATTTTTCTTTAAGAATGTGTTGGTCTATAAATAATTAACCATTAGTTCCTCTGGTTGCTTTGCAACATCCTTTCTGCTCAACTGGAATTTGTCAGTGGCATTCAAATAAGATAGACATTTGTTTTATTATCAGTATAGTCAGATTATTTTATATCATGGGTCAACACGTTATCCGTCTGTAGTTGGTTTGATGGTTTTAATTCAGTGTCTTTTTGGATCAGGGTATTTTATATACTTGTCATCTATTTAGATATTTTTGTCTCTCGTTGACATTTCTCATTTGTTAAAATAATCTGTTATGGATGGATGAGTGTTTTAAAACCAGAATCCAAGTGTATCATTAGAGTTTAATGTTTTCTAATTTGTTCCTTTTTTGAGTGTTTTTTTTGTGACTTTGCAGGCATTTTTATTTTCAAGCCTTCTTCAATTCTTCGAATATTTTTTTCATGGGATTTTTATTGTATTGTTTCTATTCATATAATTTGCCCAAGAAATGTTTTGTTTTATTTTTATCCAGTTGCTATTATTATTATCCTTATTATGAAGGAAGATTCAATTTCTATCAGGAGGTTTTTCCTTAATAGCTACGTTTTGGTCATCTCGTATGAAATCTCCTAAATTTGTTTTTTGAAATATTTATCCATAATTCTTTCTAATTTTTATTTTTCCTATATTTATTTCTTGGTTTTCTGTGTGTTATGAAGTTATTATTATTATGCTACTCCTTTGAGAGTTTTTTCAGACCAGCATCAGCTGAGGGCCCTTCACTGGATTTTGAGTGACAGCAAATACCCTCAAGTCTCCAGGACTCTTCTCAGTATACTGACGAATCTTAACAGTGATATCATTTTGATGGTTTCCATTCTTATTCTTTTTTGTACTGGGCGTACCGATTACGATTGCTATCACCTTAATTTTCATGTTCCATATTTTTTCAGTTTCTTAGCAAGGTCCAGGTACAAATCTCTCTCTTCACCTTCGTTCACTTTTACTCTGTTGTCTGTCGGGTCAGCAAAGTCGACTATTCGGCATGTTCTCTGTTTTTTTTACTATCACTAGGTTTAGTAGTCTAGCTGAGATTAGGTGATCTGTTTGTATGACAAAACCAGAAAGAATTATGTTTGTCTCGATATCCATGAATGACTCTGGGTTGTGTATATACCACTTGTTTGTATTGACAAATCTCAGTTTATTGCACAATTCCCAATGGATCTCCTTTCCCACCCAGTCATGTGTAGTTTTATACTCTTTCCGCAATAGTTCACTGCATTTGTTTACTATCTGATTGAAGGTTCGTGTCTGTAACCTACACTTCCTATTTTGTTTCGTCTTATCTATTCTTGTGTTAATATAGTTGATCCTTATGGCATTGTTCTGTGTTGCAATGAGAAGAGATGCAGTTTCTCTCTAAAAGTTCCGTTTCTTATCCATGTCCAAGTTTTCTCATGCAAGATTTCGTTTGTTTGTCGCTTGAAGTTTCCATACAGTTGTTTTTCTTCCAATTCTTGTATTCTGGTTATTTCTGTTCTGTTGATGATTATGTTGCCTGTATTGTTTCTGATGGCTGTAATTGTCTTTTCTTAACTCATACAGTGAATCTACATCATCACTAAGATGTAAAGCCTTATGCATCGTTGAAATTCTTATCTGGTCCACTTTCAGAATCGTTCGTAAAGTCTTACATGGTGGGCAGCCCAGTTATTTATCTTTTTGATAAAATTTTGCTATTCATTTTTTTCCAGTAGTTTTCTCATTCACATTATTATTATTATTATTATTATTATTATTATTATTATTATTATTATTATTATTATTTACTCCATTAGAGTTTTTCATATCAGTGCTAACTGATGGTTTCTCAAGTCTCCAGGACTCGTCTCAGTATTCTAGCCATCCTCAGCAATGCCGTCGTTTGGATAGTCTCTACCCATCCGCCAACTTCCAAGTTCTCCAGGCCTTTTAATAATCCTTTAGTTATTTTGCCTAACGCACCAATCACAATTGGCACAATCGTGTCACAGCTTTTTCAATTCTCTAGCAAGATCGAGGTACTCATACTTCTTTTCACTTTCCTTCAGATTTATTCTGTAGTCTGCCGGGACAGCAAAGTCTACAATTTTGCAAGTTCTTTTTTTTTTCGTTGATTATTATAAGGTCTGGTCTTCTGGCCGGGATTAGTCGAGGCGTTTGTATGCTAAAATCCCATTGGAGTTTATGCGAGTCATTTTCAAGGACAGGTGCTGGGTTGTGCATATACCATTTGTTTGCATGGTTCAACTGAAATTTCCAGCACTTTTCCCATTGGATAACCTTGCCGACCCAGTCGTGTCTCGCCTTATACTCCTTCTGTGCTTATTTGCTGTATTCGCTTATTAAGTGATTGATCGTTTCATCTCTGTCACCGCATAGCCTACATTTACTGTTTTGTTGCGTCTTATCTATTCTCGCTTTCATATGATTAGTTCTTCTTCTTCTTCTTCTTCTTCTTCTTCTTCTTCTTCTTCTTCTTCTTACTATTATTATTATTATTATTACACTCTTTGTGAGTTCTTCACACCGGTGTAATCACTGAAGTGTAACTGACAGATATGTTTCTTCAGCGCTCCAGGATATTCCTGAGTATTCTAGCCGATCTTAGTAATGCAGTGGACTGGATAATCTTAATTCTTCCAACAATTTCCAATTCATTCAAACTCCTTTCCAAGCCTCTGGTGACGGTCCCAAGAAAATTACCAACGATTGGTGTCACCATCATCTACATACTTCAATGTTATTTTTTGTCTGTAGCAAGACTCAAGGACTTGTCTCTCTTTTTGCTTTCTTTTATTTTAACACTGTGGTCCACCGGAAATGAAATATCCCCTCCAAAATAAGTTGTTTTTTGTTAACTCTAGATTTGGTTTTCTGGCTGGCATTAGGTGATCTGTTTGTATTTCAAGATCTTAGAGAATTTCATATGTTTCCTTCTCTAAGATAGATTCTTTTTTGTGTATATAATATTTGTTAGTATGGTCTTATTAGAATTTCTTGCTTAATTCTCAGTGAATTACCTTCCCCATTCAGCTGTGCCTAGTTTTGTAGCTCTTTTGTGTTAGTTTGCTGCATATACAACTGATGTGATTAATCGTTACATCTCTGTCGTTATTACTTGCTATTATTCAGCGTTTTAACATAATTTTCTTTTGTGGTATAGTTTCTTGCTGCCATTAGAAAAGATTTCTCTCTCGAGTTTTTACTTTCTTATCCATGTTGAGACCTTCTCATGTCCAAAGTCATCAGTTTTGCAGCTTGAAGTAGATAAGCATTTGTTTCTATATTTTTTTTCCTGTTTATATGTTTCCGTTGCTATTACTGCCTGCTCTAGCTAGTCTTTCTTTTTATTTTTTTTCCTGTTTATATGTTTCCATTGCTATTACTGCCTGCTCTAGCTAGTATTTCTATGCTCTTTTTAATGTGCTCTTCCAGTCTTGGTCAAAAAGTGTCATCACAATCCACCATCCTCCTATTTTTCTCAACGCATATAGTTTGCTTATGTAATCTTTCGGGGTTAGTGCTTTGTTTATATTCATTGCTTTTCTTATATTTCAGTCAATTTCTCTGAGTGCTTCCCTTGTTCATTGTAATGGCCCCGAATATCGCACTAGGTGGGGGTGGGGGGTTCCTCAAGTGTTTATCCCTTTGATTTCTGAAGCGGAACTTAGTTTTTGAAGCGAATTCTTTTACTTCTTCACAGGTAGACTTTTCTGATATTTTCTTTTATCACTGTTTGCTTTATGGTGCAAATTTAAAGCTCACTAACTCTGCCTGATAACACATGCACTTTTACATTCCACTGCTTCTTCTGATTTCTTACAATATGTTAAGTATTTGTCGATGTTTCCTTGTTTTCTCTTAATTCAACTCACTCGTCAACTAGAGCCGGAAAGTCTCTTCGATGACAAGATCGTTTTTGTTAACACAAGGTCTATCCTTTTGACCCAGATTTGGGGGATCGTTTTAATTTCAAAAACCCGGAGAAGTCTGTTGGTCCCTTTTTATCAAACGAATTCTAGTTTTTGCATATACCATTTTTTCGTATGGTCAAATTTATATCCATTGCATCATTAGCAGTTGATCACTTTTCTCGCCATGTGGTGCTTAATCATGTAGCTGTTTATGTGCCAGCTTGCTGGTTTCTGATTTGATTATTATCATTATTATTATTGTCATTAGCAGGTGATAAATATCCTCTTTAATCTGTGCTGTTATTATTATTATTATTACTATTATTATTATTATTATTACTATTATCATTATTATTATAATTATTATTATTATTATTATTATTATTCACTCATTAGAGCTTTTCACATCAGCGAAAGCCGATGGTTTTTTACTGAAATCTGAGTGACAGTAAGTCTCCTCAAGTCTCCAGGACTCTTCTTAGTAAAGTGGCAGTTCTTAACAATGCTGTAGTTTGGATGGTCTCTACTCGTCCGCCAACCTCCAAGTCCTCTAGTCCCTTTAGAAATACCTTAGTTACTGTTCCAAACGCACCTATTACAATTGGTATAATTTTCACCTGCATGTTCCACAGTTTTTTCAGTAAAACATGCAGGTGAAAATTATACCAATTGTTATTATTATTATTATTATTATTATTATTATTATTATTATTATTATTATTATTATTATTATTATTAAATACCAATTACAATTGGTATAATTGTCACCTGCATGTTACAGATTTTTTTTTTCAATTCCCTTGCAAGGTCGAGGTATTTATCCTTCTTTTCACATTCTTTAAGTTTTATTATTATTATTATTATTATTATTATTATTATTATTATTATTATTTGCCTGTTCATTATCTCCAAAAATCTACTGTTAATATTCACAGATCCAACTTTTCAAATTTTCCCTGAAGAAGGTAAGAACCCCTAAATTCCAACACATCAAATCTCTATGCTGGGCATTTTGCTACTGTTCAAAGTACTTCAAATGTAAGGGCATAAAACTTCTTTCAGTTCCACCAATATGTATTGATTTTTAGATACAATTTTTGTTTTTTACCTTCTTTCGATTATTTGTTTGCTTTCTTTTTCTTCTTTGCAAGTTTTCTCCGTCTAACATTAATCAAATCCATCTTTACTTAATTATGACTAAGGTCTTTTTTGCGTAAATGTTCAAGTGAAATTGACATTTCAAAGCCAGAAAAAGATTTTCTGAATATTTTATTGGGTAATCCTCTTGGAGTCACGGCTAAAGTTCTGGATTTCGACCTCGAAGAAGTGGTTTTCTAACTCAAGTCATTCTATTACGTCCTCTTTCAAACTAAAAGCTTTGTGAAAAGTATGCACATCATGATCCCGTACTAGCTATTTATTAAAAATTATCAATATTGTTCTCCTAAAAACATGGCTTTAACGTTAAATACCACATGATGGACGATATAACAAGAAAACCAAGTGTACTCTGATGATGATCAATGAAAATATTTTTTATGATAGACTGGGTTTCGTTAGAAATGGTGAGAATATTGAAGAAATCATATATATCCTTCTTAAATTTCTTCGCCCAGTCGGCTGTGGCTGTAGAATACACCGACTGCACCTCAGCAGACGGGTAAAACCCCCATAACGAGTGTCCTGGATATGACATTAAAAAACCTGA
Source organism: Sepioteuthis lessoniana (assembly GCA_963585895.1). Lineage (NCBI taxonomy): Eukaryota > Metazoa > Mollusca > Cephalopoda > Myopsida > Loliginidae > Sepioteuthis > Sepioteuthis lessoniana. The sequence continues at coordinate 78,017,874 of OY757931.1, read as the reverse complement.
TGGTGAGGTTCCAGTAATGATGGAACTTTGGGGAATGCGGAGTACCCCTTCATTGCCATCGCTCCCAGGTCCACTCTAGCTCGGAATGGTAGCACCTGGTAGGGCCCTATCTATGGGTTAAATAGAACTAACAGCATACTTATGCTAAACTGAATTATTTGAATTAGAACTGTTTGACTAAACTGAATAGCTTGAAATAGGAATGTTTCTCACAATTAAACCGTACTTACATTTAAACTACGTGCTTATGCTAAACTGAATTATTTGAAATGAAATTGTTTTTTTTTTTTTAATTGAAACTGTATTACACTGAACTGAATTGTTTAATATAAAACTGTTTTGACATTTAACTGTGTGTAAAGAAAATCTGTACTTGTACTAAACTGAATTAGCTGAATTAGAACTGTTTGACTAAACTGAATAGCTTGAAATAGAAATGTTTTTCACAATTAAACTGTACTTACATTTAAACTGCGTACTTATGCTAAACAGAATTGTTTTAAATAGAATTATTTTCATAAAAATGGATTTGGCGTTAAATAACCTACAAAAGTTGATATACGATAAACCCCAACCAACCAACCATCTTACATTTCTTTTTCTGTATTGGAAATTATATAAAATAATGGCTTTGTTCTCTTGATAATAAGAAATCCTATCAATTTTACACGCGCTGTATGTTTATAACATTGTAAATTTGATATCAAGAGGAGACCTTCCATAAAGTATGATGGTATAATTCTTTTTGAGTAAGAGAACTGCGTATGATCAAAAACATATTTCTCAATCAATAAAGTGAATTGAATTCCTTTATTTTCCAGTCTAGTAAAGTTCCAGAGTGTGTAGGGACCTGTGAATAATCTAAACCATCCTAGGATGCCAATTCAATCATTTGTTTTAGAGTATTTTCTAAGGAGACAAGAACCCGAGAACGTTTGCCTTACATAAACAACTGAGGAGGTGCCCGTGGTGTAGTCGTTATCGTCGTAGGAAATGGACACGGCGACACGAGTTCAAATCCTGGACGAGACTGATTGCATTTCACATAGGACTAATACCCTTGGGAAAGGTATAAATCCAATTATTCTCCCTCCAGCTATGGGTAAATAGTAGGACAGACTAGGTTCTTCTGCCTTGGTTAGGGAACTAGTCTAGGAGAAGGAAAACTCTGCATTCAAACCTGTTAAACTCCGCTTAAAAATTGACCTTGTGTCATATCCTGCACGAGTGGAGGGGTTGGTAAATAGTGCCTTACATAAACAAATGAAATTCCTTTTCATCCATATTTCAATTGATGTTCTTCACTTCTTACGTCTAAGAAGGATGCTGACCATGTTCATTAACATTAATTTCCTGATACCTATTTTCATCAATTTAGGTTTATCTCTTTTTCTGTCGATACATTGAATCAAGAATTTTTGGTTTTGTACATAAACACTTATTGTATAGTCTGAATTTCTCATCAACTCCTAATTACTAAGCAAGATGTGACATAAGGTCAAATATTTAGCGGAGTAAAATATGCTTTCAATTCAGAGTTTTTTTTTCTTCTTCAAGACCAGCCGCCAAATTAGGGGAAAAAAAAGAAACATTTATATCTGTTGATGTGGACTGATTTCTTGTTGGGTCTTCAAAGCACTGGAGAGTGTATGTATCTCTATGCATAACCAAAGATTTCTCTCTTGTTCATGCAAGGAAGATATCTATTTATATCATATCTTCTTTATTGTTAAGGGGTCAAGATACTAAACAAATACTTGTAGAATTGACCAACTATATGTCAATAATCTCGTTATTCATATGAGGATTTTTTAAATTGTTTTATATTTATGCAATTGATTTTTGACAAAGATGAAGTAATATCTATGAATTCAAAAGCAGATGTAAATAGTATATCAGGGATCTCCCCTTAATACTGGTATCATGTAATTCCCCGAAACGACATCTTACACACATCTTACTTGAAGAAGAAAATATTACTGTTAGGTAACCCTTGCATTGATCATAGAAATGACATAAAATAAAAGTTGGCAGAGCAAGGTATCTTGACAATCTATTACGCTGTAAGATATGAACTATCAGGTATAGATGCACGTATATACGAGGATCATTAAATCGGTTTCCAGACATTTTTCGTATTGGCATTTTTATTGATAGAACACACGGGAAACCCTAGTCCGCTTCGCCTTAATCTCCTCCGGCTGCAATGCACTTGTACCGTTCCAACAACTTCTGGAAGGCCCCATGGAAGTCCTTTTGTGTGAGCGTGTCAATGACCTTCGTCTCAGCCACTTTCATCTCCTCAATTATCTAATAAAGACAGCCTCTGAGATTAGGGAATTACTAAAAGTAAGATCTGGACTATAGGGAAGCTGAGGAACTGTCTCGATGCCCATCTTGATCAAATAGTCTTTGACAATGATGGCGTTGTGGACAGGTGCATTGTCCTGGTGGAAGTTTTGAAGAGTGCTAGCCTCTTTCCGAGGAATCTCTTTCTGAACTCCCTTAAAACTCCATAGTAACCCTAATCCTAACCCTTTGGCCAATCAACTCTGGTGTATTGACTTCCTTACTCCTCCCACACTTCTCATCATCCCTCACAGACTCCCTGCCTTCCTTGAATTTCTTATGCCACACAAAAACTGATGCTCTATTCATGCAAGATGGTCAAAAAGTAGTGTGAAGCATTCCATACATTTCTGTGGTATTTTTTCCGAGTTTAAAACATAATCTTATTGCATATCGTTCTTCTAAAGTGTCCTCACTTCCAGATTGCATTTTTGTAATTCACCAGCTGTGACAATCAGGATTTAGTAGGGTGTATTTCAATTGCTGCTATAGCTGTTTATTTGAAGCTGAAATCATAAAAAATGGTCAGTCATCTCATAAGATGTATAGAAATAACATACTGAATATTCAAATGTTTGGAAACTTATAGAATGCACCACGTAGATTTACCCAACGCCTCCACATGAGTAGGATTCAACACAAGATCTTTTTTTTAGTGGAGTTTAACAATTTTCAATTCCGAGTTCGCTTCTCCCAGACCAATTTTTATAAACAGTTAGAAGAGCACACTCTACCCTAATATTTAGCCACAGATAAAATAAAATACTTTTCAAAGACATCAGCGCAAATGGAGAAGCAAAGATCCCATGAAAAGGGTTTGAATTCAAGTAACCTTGTCCACATCCTACAATGGTAAGCATTGCAATAAAAAAAAACATCTCTAGACATATACACATATGTTCACAAGCACATACAAGAACTAACACACACACACACACACACACACACACACACACACACACACACACACACACACACACAGATAATCATATCATGCACAGTTTTATATTATTATATACAAATTGTATATCAGGATTAATCTGAATAAATAAATCATTATTCTTGTTTGAACAAATTCAAAATCAAACAAAGATAGGGCTTCTGAATGAAATAATTCTAACACGAGTTGCCCTATTACATTCCCTTTCGGACTAATACACATGAAAAAAGTATTGAAAATAATATCACTGCTGTTTTTCCACAAGGTTGACTTTAGCATGAATAACCCACGAAGATTGATATGCCATTAAATAATGAAGCAAAATATATATATATATATATATATATATATATATATATATATATATATATATATTATGAGGTAATTTCCATGTTGCAATGTCATTAAAAAAGGACACGTTGTTATAGTCATTAAAAAGGACACGTCAAGCGGAGTTCAAAACCTGGATGAGGCTGTTTGTATTTCACATAAAACTAATATCCTTGGGAAACTATTCTCTCTCCAGATATGGTTAAATAGTAGGGTAAGGTCAGCTCTTTACTGTTGGTATAGCAACCGAAGAAAGTGTAGGAAAACTCTAAATTGAAACTCAGTTTAAAATAATTAACCTTATGTTACATCTTTCTCGTGGTGACGAGTTGGTAAATACATCTATGTAAGTATAAATACGTATGTGTGTATAGGTACATATGCCAAGTAACCATAAAAATATACCAGCGATACCATTAAGGTGAATTACTTGACGAGCAGGTAGATTTTGAGTATGAATATCAACATGTCAATACAATTATAACAACACACATACACAAATGCTCACTTGAACAGATAAAGATAGATGCACGGTCTTATATTAATTTGATTATTGTTCATGTGTTGTAATATATATATATATATATATATATATATATATATATATAAATATATATATATATATATGTGTGTGTGTGTGTGTGTGTGTGTGTGTGTGTGTGTGTGTGTGTGTGTACGTGTGTGTATGTGTGTGTGTGTATGTGAGTGTGTGCATGTGTGTGTAACAATATTCACATGTAAATAAACTCATATTCAAGAAAACGTTCAAAAGATATAAACGTAGAAAATATATGTAGGTATATGCATATATATATATATATATATATATATATATATATATATATATGTTCACTTGTACTGATATCTGATTGTAGATTTCTACACACGTATAAGTGCATCTCTGTGTGAGGTCAAGTGGATATGTACGCGCTGGCACAGATATATATACGCATTTAGAGGACTGTATGTCTGATAATGTATTGCAAAAACCAAATTACACACACACACACACACACACACACACACACACACACACACATATATATATATATATATATATATAAAGATGCAGGTATGTATGTATGTATGTATGTATGTATGTATGTATGTATGTATAACCATTTTTCTTTTATTGCAAAAGCTATCTTTGTTAATTAGCGTAAAAATGAGAGAGGCTTTAATCAGAAAAGAATCTGACAAAAAATTATCTTGTCTCTCGATTTTAACCTAATGAGGCAACTCAAATAACAGAACGAATCTTGTTTTCTTAATAAGACACGGATCTGATGATGTTTTTTTTTATTTTATAATAAAAAAGTGGATGATAAACATCATAGATGATTACATTTTTAATTGTCAATATTAGGCGCCAATTTGTTTACCTTTTCTCGGAATTACAGATATCTATCTATCTATCTATCTATCAAGATATATATATATATATATATATATATATATATATATATATATATATATATATATATAAATTACGTCTCTATACATTCTTTTCAAGCTTATCTTTTACTTCAATTACATATTTTTAGACGAACCCTTAAACATAAAAAAAATTTGTAAAGGTACACATCTTATTTAATTTAAACAGAAACTGACAAGGTTTACAATAAAGGTAACTGAGTTATCAGGCTGTTGTCAGGCTGAGTTAATCAGGTATGAAAACAGGGTTCAGGTAAGAGTTCATTGAACTATTTCCTCTTACCTCATAGCCTGTCAAGACATTGTAACTCGCGTAAAAACCTTTCAATTATTCAACAGACAAAAGAAGGAATTGATGTAGGTTTTTTTCGCCATACAATTACGCATAAGCATAAAGTATCAAAAATTAATTTCGATCTATTCAAGAATTCTGTTTTCAGGTAACAGTTTTTCGGGGATTTTTGTATATGAGCAATTTTAAGAGCCAAAAGCGTACACTTTCAGTAATTTGTTTTTCAGAAATTAAGAAATATCAGAGGAGCAGATGACAAGACAAAAAACAGTTGTCGCAGAATTTGATAGATTTTTTTAAAGTGTTGTTTTTTTTTCATTTACTTCATTCACTCTTAAAAAAATCTAATATCATATTTATTTTTGGTTATACTGTGTAAATAAATCACTTTTTATTCGCGGGAAATACATTGTAAGATAATTGAATGAGGCCTGAAACTGCGGATGAATTCGAGTTGGATAATATCGAAAATTTTCTTTACGTTATTCTAATGATAATAAAAATTTTATTGATAACTTAACTGTGTTAAACGATTATCAATGTTAAAGTAGTTGGTTAGAATACACATTATACTTTGTTAAGCGAAGACCTATTCTTATCGTAGACTTAAGCAATCTAACGATAAACGTTTCCATCTTTTGATTAAAGCGAAAAATTTAATTTTCAACCTAAAAACCATTTTACTTTGGGCAAATCTGAATATTGAGTAATTTATTCTTACAATTCGGAGCTATTAAATAATATTAAATAAGTCATTTTACTTACTTTCAATTTGCGCGGCTTATATATATATATATATATATATATATATATATATATATATATATATATATATATATATATGCAGACATAGCGGATTTTTGTTCTGAAATCATACTTGCAGTTTAATTTTTCTTCGATCTGAAAGAATTTTGTACTATCATTATTACTCCATTCAAATGTCTTCTACCAGTGAAAAGAGGCTGAAAAAGTTAGTATTGGGTGGACGAGCTGAGACCATTGACATTGCAGTATTGTTGAGGTCGGCCAGAATTCTGACAAGAGATCTACAGATTTGAAGAGACTTTCTGTAACTCAGACTCGACTGAAAGTCAATAAGCTAACGTTGGTATGAAACATGCAAGGATTAGGAATAGTAATACCACAAACTTCTGATATAGACCAAAGAAAAATAGCAGGAATTTAAAATACAACGTTCCAAACGCCCAAAAGAAATTATTCGTTTTATCAACGCATAACCTACCCTTGTTATTCTCGTGTGTCGCGTCTATTTTCGCTTTAATATTGTTTATCCTAATAGCATTTTTTCTGTTGCAATTAGAAGAGTTTACATTTCTCTCATGAGTTTTATATGTTATTATTTTCAGCTTTACTTTCGGGTGAGTTTAGATAGAGATTATATCATCATCATCATATCGCGCTGGTAGCACGGATATCCCTGACCCTCTCTCGCCACTTTTCCCTATCGTTCATCGCCCTAGGTAGGTCTTCAGGACAACATCCCGTATCCTCACATAGCTGCTGAATGTACGTTCGTGCTGGTCGTCCTGCGGCCATGTGTGGGGATCCATAAGAGTACATCTCTTAAGAGTTCATCTCTGCTTCTCCAGCAGTGTCCTGCATGTCTGGTTCGTCTAACTTGAATAGTTTTCGTTATAGGGGGCAGGTGGCCGTACAGTTGGTGTCTTGTGGGGTGTTGCTGCCAGGACTTGTTCAGGATTGCACGCAGCATTCTTGTGTAATTGCCATCTAGCTTCTTCTCCAACCGTTTTGTTAGCGTCCATGTAGTGCATACATATAGCAGTATCGATGTGACCGCTGCCTGGAAGAAGCTGCGTTTCATTTCATCGGTTAGGTCTGATTTCCATATAATCGATAGCCTATTGATAGCTGTCCATGCTTTCGTTAACCTCGTTTCGATGTCCTTTTCGGTTGATTCGACGCTGCTTCCTAGGTACGTGAATTTGTCTACTAGTTTAAGAGGGGTTCCTTCTAGAGTGGAGATGTCCCCCGTTTGGTTATAGCACATATATTCCGTTTTGTATGCATTAACATAGAGGCCTATGCTTGCTGCTGCTCGTTCCAAACTATGCAGATGTGTTTCGGCTTGGTCATGTGTATTTGCCAGTATCGCTATGTCATCGGCGTAGTCGGCGTCGGTAATTGTTGTTGCAGGATACCTTCTGCTTCTTTTCTTCGTCAGTTCGAAGCCATTCTCTTTGATTTTGTCAATCGATGTTCTAAGTACGTAGTCTAGACAAATGATAAAGAGGTACGGGGCCAGCGTGTCCCCTTGTAGTACATCTACTACAATGTCAAAGTATTCTGTGTCTCCATCCGGTGATCGTACTTTTACTTTAGTGTTTCTATAGCGAATCGTTATTGCCGCTACGGTTTCTTTAGGTATGCCGTACGCTAGTAGGATTTGTTCCATCTTTCCTCTGTGAATGGAGTCGAAAGCCTTGGTAAAGTCGACAAATATTAATGTCGCTTGTAGGTTCTTTGCCCGTACACCTAAAAGGATTCTGCGGATGGTTAATATTTGTGAGGTCGTGGATCTATTTCTTCGGAAGCCATTTTGTTTTTTTCTTAGTATGTTTTCGATTTTGGGTTCTATTCGGTTTCGTAGTAGGGCATTGTAGATTTTGGCAGCTATGGATGTAAGTGTTATGCCTCGGTAGTTTTTGGCTAATCCGAGGTCCCCCTTTTTAGGGAAGGGGAGTATGCATCCCTTCATCCATCTATCTATCGGATTTTGATTGTATACTGCGTTGCAGTGGCGGAGCAGTATGTCGTCGAATTGTCTGGTCTTCCATACTTCCGGGGGAATTTCGTCCAGCCCTGCAGCTTTCCTATTCTTAATTTTTCTGAGAACCGAGTCGAGTTCTTCTTGTGTGACCGGTCCTAGTTTAATGTCTAATTGTTTGCTAATTATTATGGTGATTGGTTCATGCGTTATTTTTGGTGGGTTTCCAAGTAAGTTTTCGAAGTGCTGTTTCCACAGTTTTATTCTTTCTTGTTGGCTTGCTGCTTTAAGTTTTGCTTTGGCTGTGTTCTTTCTTCTGCTCACTTCGTTTATTGTTTGCCAGGCAATTCTAGATCGTCTATCTTCCACCGAGTCTCTAATCTTATCTATCTGATTTTGAATGTATTCTGTCTGTTCCTTTATATATATGCCTGCTAATTGGTCTTGTGTCGTTTTTAGTTTTAAGGCATTATTGTTTGTTGGGTTTTTTCGATAGTTTTTGGAGGTTGTTTTCACTAGAGCACGTTTTTCTCTCACCGCTAAAGTTTCCCATGGGACTCTATATTTAGTTTTAAGTTTTGTTGGAATGTATTTTGCTGCTGCCTCGAGGTGTGCATTGACGAAATTTTCATATTCGTCGTTTGGTGTACTTTTTTCCGTCTTTTCTTGTAGTGTTTCGAATCTGTTTCTTAATTCTAATACGTATTTATCTCTTATATCTTTGTTGTTCAATAGGGCCCAGTCATAGTGTTTGGTGGCCGCTGTTCGTTTGGCGTTTTTTCGTAGGCTTAACCGTATTTTCGCCGTGACTATTCGGTGATCGGTTGACACACCCTCAAAAGAGGAGTTTTTACTCTCATAGATATTAATCTCCGAAGACGATTAGTCGTTTGTGTTTTACTCTTTTGAGATATCTTCAAACTCGCGTTAGCATATGGTCTTTCACTGAAGCTAAAGTGACAGCAAGTCTCTTAAGTTGCTGCGTCTCTTCTCAGTATCTTGGCCGATCTTAATGTTGTCGTTTGGATGGTGTCCATTCGGATTCTTATTTCAAAATCCTCCAGTCCCTTTATCAATCCTTTAATAACTGTACCAAGTGTACAATTGGTGTCACTGTCACTTTAATGTTCAATATTGTATTATTATTATTATTATTATTCGAGTTTTTCACATCATCACCAGCAGATGGTCTTTCACTAGAATCTAAGAGACAGTCTCTTCAAGCCTTTAAGACTATTCTCATTATGTGGCTCATCTTAATATACTATACAAAGTGTATATATATATATATATATATATATATACTTTCTATGGTCACGATTCCTCTTCTGAATTCTAAGTCTTCCAATCCTTTTAGAAAGCCTTTGAGGATTGTTTCGAATGCACCAATTACAATTGATATCAACGTGTTGTATAGCCGTGACGAAAGAATGGAGGACGAGGATACGTTTTAATAGAAATATATCTCTCACTCTTTTCTTTCTTAGAATCGAAAGATCGGGAAATTTAAGGGAAAAATAGAGATAATTGGACGAAGGACAGACGGAGGACTCAGACTGAGGACAGCTATATTAACTTTTTCTTAACCCACTCTGTACTTCCGTATTCAAGTCTCCTTATAACACTTCGAATGCTCCTTCGCTTGGGGAGAATGCGCACCGGCAACTCGCTGTTGCTCTCCGGACCTCTTGTGACTCTGTGTGTGCGTGACTGAGACTGACCGTAATTCTGTGGGCATGAGTATATATATAATTTCCTAACGCCTATGCGTTCTAACAGCTCGTCCTTCTGGTTGTCCACCCGTGTAAACTGCTTCAACAAGTTTTCCGGAAAGAAACAGGTTTACACATGTGAATCCTGTGTAGGTAAATCACTGATTGACGGTTCTGTCAAATGTCAATATGCAACAAACGCCACCACCATGTTTCATACCGTTCTTAGTTCTCTAGCAAGGTCAAAGTACTTCTCTCTCATTTCGCTTTCTTTCATTTTCCCTCTGTAGTTCACCAGGAGGGTGAATTCCCCTATTCTGTAGGTTCTTCATTTTTTTCTTTTTTTACTCTCGCTAGGTTTGGTCATCTTCACTACCGATTCTGATTTGTGCATACACCATTTGGTCGTAGGAAAAAAATCACTTTGTTGCACAATTCATAGTTGATCATATTTACTACCCAGTCATGTGTCGTTTTTTTTTTTTGCTTTAATTTGCTGCATACGCTTTTTATGTAATTAATCGTTTCTTTACTATCACCACGTAACCTAGATTTGCTATTTTGTTGTGTCTTATCTATTTTTGCTTTCACATAGTTGGTCCATAATATGTTGTTTTGTGCTGCTATTTGAAAAGTTTTAATTTCTCGCATAAGCTTCCTTTTCTTTGCCATGTTCAACACTTCTCGGTTAAAACTTCTATATATTTATTTTTACACAAATTCTTGTTTCCTGGTAATTGTTGTTTTCCTGTTATTATTATTGCCAAGTCTCCAGGTCTCTTCTGAGTATTCTGGCCATTCTCAATAATGATGTCGTCTCTAAACTCTAAATCCTACAGTCTCTTTAATAATCTTTTGGTGACTATACCAAAAGCACTAATCATAATAGGTATAATTGTTCCCTCTATGTTCCATAGTTTTTGCAATCCCCTAGCAAGGTCTTGGTACTTATCTTTTCAATTTTTTTCTGAGTTCACCCGGGAAGAAAAATCCACAAGTTCTCTTTTTTTTTTTTTTGATTTTATAAGGTCTGGTCTTGTGGCCGATATTTGGTGATCGGTTTGTGTGTCAAATTCCCATAGGAGATCATGTGTGTCATTCTCTAGGACAGCTGCTGGGTTGTGCATATACTATTTGTTAGTATGGTCAAATTTAAATTTCTTGGGCATCTCCCAGTGAATAAACGTGCCATCCAGTTGTGTCTAGTCTTATACTCCTGTGTTAATTTGCTGCATTCGCCTATTGATGGTTTCGTCTATCAAGACATAACCTACATTTGCTATTATTGTGCATCTTTTCTATTCTCGCTTAGATTTGATTGGTTCTTATGGCGTTATTTTGTGCTTCTAATTGGAGAGAGTCTGATTCTCTTTTTTAGTTTTCTTTTCTTAGCCATGTCAAGGAATTCCCGTGTGAGGTATTGCTTATTAGTCGCCCCTAAAGTTGTTTTTCTTCCAATTTTTGCTTCCGAAATGATGTCATTCTGATGCCCTTGTTATTGTCAATATCGTTTTTGATGGGTGTAATCAGTCTCCTGTCGAGCTTTTCTATGTAGTCCTCGAGTCGTATTGATGCGTCAACACTGTCTTCAATGCAAGAAATTCCTATTTCTCCTTCCTTTCTTGATATATATATATATATATATATATATATATATATATATATATATATATATATATTGTATAGCCCTGATACAACTATACGTATGCATATACATAATCAACAATAATGACGATCGAACACACTTCTTTAGAAAAATATACCTCTCACACTTTATTCTCGAAAGAGTTGTGAAAGGGTTGCCAAAAAGTTGATATTGGTTATGTGTGAGAGGTGAGTTGGAGACGGAATAGACTGCAAATTATTGACCCCAAGTTCCTCTGACTATAGCTGCACTTCTTCCTCATTCTGCTGAGCTGCTCAACCGGCGTCCTGAGAGCCCAAGCCCTCTGTCTGGAGCTGGTTCTCACTGCCTCGAACTGCAACTCGAACTCCAACTAACTGACTCCAACTACCCGAAGCCGTCTGTGGCACCCAGTTATATAATAATATTACATCCACCTGCTTCTTGTGGGCGTCGCATCTACTCCGAATTCAACCTGTCCATAGGTCAAGGTGATATCTTCGACTGGATGCACCTCTTTCTCGATGGACGGCTCGGTCGAAGGTCAATATGTTACAATCATCCCATACTTTTTTTCAAAATGCCCCATGTGGAATTTTTCTTCACGTCCTTCTCCATCCCCCCCACACATTTTACAAATACTTCTCAAGGACAACAATACCTGAAAAATAACTACAAAATAAATTACCTGAACCACAGCAAAAAAAAAAATCTTAATTAGTTGGCGACTTCTCCCTATGTATCACTTACCCAGGCTAATTATCATCTAAATTTATTTCTTACTATCTTTGCGCGGTTGGTTATCTTGACATGTGTGCATCAAAGTACAATACGGATGCATCTTTTATCCTCCCAAACAAAACAGGGCCCTCTGTAATTCCTTGAAGAATCTCAAAACCCTAAAAGGACCATACTCTGGTCCCAGATCCTGGTCACAAACCTAGTGACCCTGGTCATTCCAGCAATACATTTCGCCTGGATTCCTCATGACCACACTCCAGTCCTTCGCTCAACAGGTTCCTACCTGGAGTAACTGGAAAATTCCACAACCAAAAAAAAGAAAACAATATCCTCAATGCCCAAAATATTCCACATAAACCCATAAAAATCATGACCCAAAACAATGCATCACAATTCTATCAAACAACAATATATCCGAATGTATCACAATCTGACACGCATGCAGTAAACCACCTAAAATAGACCACGCAAAATATTTATCAGCAATGTGTTATTCATTTTTTTCATTATTAAGTTTCTGTTACCGAGCCTATTGTTCTGTAAACCCTTGAGGAACATGTTACAATTTAATCAGGAACCCTCGTGGCTACCAAGATATAGGCACCTCGCCTTTTCCATATTCGTTTCACTTCTCCAAATCACGCACGAATCCAAAATATCATCGTGACTGAAAGACTCAGACATCATCCACAAAATATTGGAGCAGGCCACGCCTTTCTTTCCTTTATTCCATCAACTTAGAATTCCCATCTGAAAATACTGGCCACCACAGGCCTTCAACAAATCCATGGGACGGTGAATTCTTCTCTGTAGAATTAGTTCTTACCGTATACCCAAAACAATTTGTAACACAACTTGGATGAATCTCTGTCCTAATCTCGTGTCAGCTCACGATTCTCTAAAAAACAGAAACCTAAAAAAATATTTCCTATTCCACGATAACCCAATAATCAAAAAAAAAAAAAAAAATTAGAGTTAATATAATTTTAAATCTTCGTAAACCTAATTAAAAATCCCCTGTTGATGGTTTTCGTCAATTTTCATAATATGAAACAGGAAAAAAATTCTCATGTCGCCTTTAAACTCAAACAAACTCTCTTTACTTTTTTTTCTTTCTAACAAATCTTCCAACTAGTCAACAAGTCAAAACAATATTAACAATCAAAGTTCACAAATTTTCAGCTTTTGTTTCAATCTATGCACTGTCTATTTTCCGAAAAATGTTAGTTTTTTCTTCTTTTTTTTACCTTATGCTGTGTTCAACAGTGTTCAAGTTTCTTTTCTTTTTCCTTTTTGTCTTTTTCCATTGTCCTGTACCTTTTTTAAAATTTTTATTTTAATTTTTATTATAAATTGCTCATTGACTATTTTTTAACCTTATATCTGCTTCTCTCTGTCTTTACCTTAATATAATAACTATTGGTTCGTGCTTTTCCGTTTATTCAATTTCAAACAATATTTCCATAAAACAAGCATGGTTTATTAATAAAACTTTTTCAATAATATTCTTTCAGCAAGTATGTCTACAAAAGCATGGCTCGTATCCAGCCATCATTTCTTAAATTTTACTTGTCCCGAACACGGCAACGCAACACTAGTTTCTTGCTTACTTCCAAAGATGAGTTAAAATATCCCAGTTTTTTTTTTTTTCCTAAACAACCCAAACTTTTATCCATTCCGCCAAAAAAATGTCCCCCTCAAGAACAATTCAAAACTGAGTCCACAAGTCATCCGGTACATACAACGAGCTCGTCAAGATTTTGCACATATACACCCTACTTCTCCCAACCCGTTTAAAAAAATAACCTTTTCAAAAACAAAAGTCAAACCCCATTCCAGGGGGACCATTCACAATCCCGCCTGGCCACAAACTAGCCAGTACTTCAATACCACAAGATTTTTCTCGATCCCTCTCTGGGGGAGATCTTCAGAAAACCTGGTATGCCTCTACCAGTACCCAAAATATCGATCCCATTCTAGGGAGATTTCACAGAACACTTCCGAATTCCACAACTTTTCCAAATTGACCCCGTCCCACAGCCTTAACTACGGATATGAGCATTTTCCATAAAACATCATTGATGCCCCGAAATCCTTCCAGATCTCGGATTAAAATCCTAATTTCCAATAACAATGCTTCAGGACAGCCTACACAAGTTACTACAAAATTTCATAATTAAAAATTTTGTTTACTATCAAATTCATTCATAAAAATTTACAACTCAAAACCCCAGTGATAGTTTACATAATGCCTGTCAATCATTTTAACACTGTCCCGGGTCCATCTTTCTTTCTTTACTTTTCACAGCAACCTGCTAATGTGTTTCCCTGTTAGTCTCTTTCTTTCTCTCTCCCTCACTACGAGTCAAAATTATATTTAGTAGTAATTGTCATTTTTCTATGCCGAGGACTCAATGGTTTTTTTTTTTTTTTAATTATTTCCAATTCTATCTTTTAGAAAGGCCAAATAACATTAACATATAAGCCAACAAGACTCATTTTACTTCCCACTTGTTGTTATTACTTTTTTTTTTCATTATTATTATAAATTTTCACGAACCCAAATATGACAGAGAAAATTATTCGAATAAGCAATTTACTTACATTGTCTTAAATGTTTCTCTTTTCTTTTCTTTTTTTCTGTTCTTCGTTGCTGGTCTGTTCCTTTTTTCTTGTTTCTCCCAGCCTGTTGCATTTTCCTTTGTTCTTTTTTCTTTCTTTTTTTTCTAAATTTTTCTTCTCGTGTCTCGTTCGTCTTCGAAGTGTTGCATTCTGTTTCCGATTCTCTCTTCGGGCGTTTCTTCGGTCATCTATTTAGGCTCGAAACCGTGCCCTGGGCACCAAATATAAATATGCTGTATAGCCATGGTAAAACTATATGTATACATATATATGCGGAAACATATTCAACAATAATGACGAACGAACACACTTCTTTAGAAAAATATACCTCTCACACTTTATTGGGTTGCCAAAGGGTTGTGTGTGAGAGGTGAGTTGGAGACGGAACAGACTGCAACATAGTGACCCCAGGTTCCTCTGTCTTTAGCAGCACTTCTTTCTCATTCTGCTGGGCTGCTCAACCGGGGGTCACTGAGGGCCGCAAGCCCTCTGTCTTGAGCTGGTTTTACACTACAACTCGAACTACAACTCGAACTCCAACTAACTGACTCCAACTCACCCAAGCCGTCAGTGACACCCGGTTATATAATTGTTTGACGTCCACCTGCTTCTTGTGGGCGTTGCATCGGCACCGAATTCAACCCGTCAACAGGTCAAGGTGATATCTTCGACCGGATGCACCTGTTTCTCGATTGACAGCTCGGTCGAAGGTCAATATGTTACTTATATAGTCTGTCAGCATCTTCTCTTGGATGTAATGCCTTATGCATGTTTATTAGTATTTTTGTTTTTTGGTCCATTTGCTTATGTTCTTCTCTGTTCCACTTCAAAAAGGCTCCCTGATATCTAACGATAAGGTTTCTGCTAGATTGATTTGTCTCGAGTGGCTTTCTAGTTCTTCTAAAATATTTTTTTAAAAATTTTGTCTTTCATTTCCACTTGTTTAATGGTGTCAGCCTCCAAGATGCCCAAATATTTGTAGGAATACTTTTCTCCGAGCGTTTTATTCTTGTCTTGACTTGGCAGTTCCATTCCGTCAGTCAGATGTTCTTTGCCACTCTTCATTACTAGCATGGCACATTTTTATGCCAAATTCCATTCCTATGTCCTGACTGTATATTTTAACTGCGTGTATTAGAGTTTCCAGTTCTTTTTCACTTTCTGCAAATATTTATGTCGACTTTGTATATTAGGTGATTGATCTTTTCTTGCGATCTAATAAGTTTGTATCCGGCTGTGCATTATCTGAGTATGTGGTTAAGTGGCATCATGACAATTATAAGTAGTACCGGTGATAGTGCATCTCCTTAAAGAATACCTCTTTGGAATTTTGCTTCTGCTAAGCTTCTTCTTTCTGCTGTAAATTCCACTCTCCAGGTTTTCATGGTTTTCTCGATAAATTTTATGATTTTATCTGATCTTTTGTTCATTTTGAAGCAGTTTATCATCTAGCGATGCGGAACCATATCATATGCGTTTTTGTTGTGAAACCAGGCCATAGCTAGATTTTTCCGTCTGATATTGTTCTCATTTAGGATATGTTGATCTATGTATCTCTGGATCATTTGTGGCATCCTTTCTGTTCCTCAGAGAACAAACCGTAGCTTGATAGCAAGTTGTAAATCTCTGCCCTTATTTGTGATGTTAACATTTCCCATATCATCGGTAGTCAGGTTATTGGTCTGTAGTTGTTTGAAGCGGTTCCTTGGCTTGCGTTCTTTTGGATCAATGTTGTCTTTCCTTTGGTCATCTATTTGGATTCGTGTGTTTTTTATAGGCATCCATTCTTTTCTACTGCTAGTCTGTCGTGAATAGAGGTGAATTTATTGAAACAGAAACCATGTATTCTGTCATGGCCTGACGTTTTCCAGTTTGATATTAGTTTAGTATCGTTTTGAGTAAATATTTCGGGCCTTCTTCGGGCCCTTCTAATTCTTTTGTCATATTGTTTATCCATTTGGCTTTTTGTGATGGTTTTGGTTGCCATATTTTAGTCCAAAACCTTTCGGTTTTCTTCCATTTTTGTTGATATGTTTTCCTATCATCTCCTCCCACTACGTGGTAGAATTTTCTTTCGTTGTTTTGGAATGAGATAGTTTTTTTTTTGTATTGTTTCACAATTTGTTGATTATTCTGTAATCTTGCTTCTTTCGCTGAGATTTTCAGATTTATTTCCTCAAATTGTATTGTTATTTTTCTGGTATTGCCTTTTCCTTTTTGTCTCTACATGTTCCAGCGTCTTTCTTTAGTTTTATCATTTTGGCCTGTTTCCAGTCAATTTTCCCTTCATGGTTTTGATTTTTTTCTTTGTGTTTTTTGAGGAGATCCCAAAGTTCTCACAAACTAAATTCGCCTCTGCATAGATTATTTCATTTAATTCGGTTATATTATTCGTTGATATGCAAATTAGTACTTGATTTATTCTATTCGTTTCCGTCTTGACTGTTCTCCATTCTATGTTTCTTCGTGACGGTAAAGTAGTCGTTTCCCCATTCACAATTCCCTATAAAAATTCTAGATTTATCTTTTGTTCTTGTGATAGTGTTTGCTCTGAGTTGTTTGGTTGTGTGGCGTTTCCATTTTCCGAAGTTGGCAGTTCTTTTCGGTTAGGCAGATTTGTTTGTTAATTCTTGATGTGTATGGTACTGTATTACAATCGTGTTCATTACTTATTTTCTGGTGTGTTTATAGTATTTCAAGGTAAAAAAAAAAAATTTCTTTAGTATTGTTCTGACTTGGTCGGCAAGTCTTTATCTTGTTTTCTGAAAACTAGAATTTATTGCCAGATCTTTATCATTCTATATCCTCTTTGAGTAGGGCTTCTCCAAAAAAAGCAATGTAGTGGAAGATTCTAGTCTTCCCTAGTCCATGTTTTTCGTTTACGTCTCTGGTTGTTGTGGTTCCTTAAATCGTCATTCATGTACCTGAAAAAAGAACAGCCAACATTTGCAGGATGAGAATCGGATCTCCCTTGTTGGCTCTCAGTAGAGCACCTGTCGATCATGACAACCAAGCTTGTTGCTTGGGTCCTCAATGTGTCAAATTTTGATTCAACATTTTTATCATCGGTGGTACATTGTGGCTATACCAGACCCAGGGGTTGTTTCTCATCTGCTCGTCTGACACAGACATGACCGAGAACAGTCATGGTGACTGTTCATTAACAGCAGGTCACAACAAAAAAAAAATTAAAAAATAAGAAAAAAAAACACTATAAGTTTTTACTCGAGAAAGTTCGCTATCCGGCTCTTTGATGAATTATTTCTAGAACTAACTAGCTGAGGTAGCTTCTGGTTTTCCTGTGTCATCTTTATGGTTTATATTTTCTGCTCTTTTTTGAGACTTTATTCCCGTTGAGGCTGGTCATATTTTAAATAAGATTAGGCTCCTGAAGTCGTTTCGCTTGTATTCAGGACGGTATCTGTGCTTATTCTTTCATGATTTATATCAGGTACGTATTTTTTTTTTCGGTGGAGGGAAATCATAGATTAGTCAGATTGAGTTAAACGCGGTAAATTTACACAAATTTATTTCGTGATTTCGAAATAGTTGAGCTGAAAAAAATCTTGGGAATTAAAAAGTCTTCATTTAAAATCCAAAAGTTTACCAAAAGATTTTTCGAGTAACGGAAATTCAATGTTTTAAAATTGACCTGATTTTCTTCGAACACCACACAGAAAAGATTCGTTCATTTCGATCCATGCCATATCTTCGATTCCTATTATTATACTCCTTGTGAGTTTTTAACACCAGCGGTAGCTTGTAGTTTTTCAATGGGTCTGAGTGATAGCACACTATACCTGGTGTTCAGGACTCTTATCTGTATTCAAGTGGTCCTTAGCAATGCTTGGAACGTTCCAAGTGCTACGTAAACAATTCGTATCACCGTCTCACTCTCATGATCTGCATTTTTTTTTTTTTCAGTTTTCTTGTCAGGTCAAAGTATCTGTAGCTCTTTTTGCTTTCTTTTATTGTCACTCTCTACTCCATCACAACTAAAACATAAACTGGATTGCTATTTTTTTCTTGTTAATCAACACTTCTTCTAATCTATTCACTGATATGTGTGCACCTCAAAATCTTTTAGAATGTTGTGCATTTCGTTCTCAAGAACTGGTCCCGTTTCGTGCATAAATCATTTGATATTTCGGTCAAACACTTATCTCTTCCACAATTCTCAGTGGATTAACATTTTTTACCCAGTTGTGCCGTGTTCATTCAATACAACTTTGCTTCATTCACTTATTATGTTATAAACCGTTTCATCTCCACATAAACTTGCTTTACTTCTGCGAAATTTCACTTCTTGATTTAATATAATTTATCATCATGTTTTTTTACAGCTATTAAAACCTGATTAAGTGTTTCTTTTCTAATTCTTTTTTTAGTCCTATCCAGCGCTTCTCAAGTGCAATCTCACAAGTTGGTAACTTGAAGTCATTAAAACCTATAAAATGTGAAATATATCTTCAGAGCACACAGTCCCACCTATATATATATATATATATATATATATATATATTCTTTAAGAAAAAAACAAAGACCGGTTAATTTAAGATTATAATTTTATTTCCATCCTATTTTGTGTTTCTGATGTATATGGATGGAAACAGGATGGAAATTAATTTATTATCATAAAGTAACTGGTCTTTGGTTTTTTCTTAAAGAAAGTATTGCTCTGTAATATTAATTACATTGAGCTCTCAACCAGGAATATTTAAATGTTTAGTTTTTGAATGATTTTCTTGTCCTGAAGGAATTACTCCCAACTCTGTTTTGACTGAACCGAATAATTTGTTGATAGTGATTGCATTCCCTTATATTCAAGGATCAATATATTTGTTTGAAAAAAAAATGGTGTATGTGTGTTTAATTATATATATTGGCAATTTTTGCGGAAACAAAGAAATAAATCAAAACTTGAGATCGTGGTGGTGAATGGTTAGCTGAATCAGGTGTTACAGCGAAGTTGTCAGGGGCTGTGCTTACTGTTATGCTAAGAGTTAATTTAGTTACAAATTGTCACCTTCTGACGCGTAAGATTTAACATGTGTATTTTTCTGGATAAGGTTTCATTTACCTTCAACTTTCCTTCTTAATGTGAAATACAGCAAATCTTGACGACGCAGATCGGTATATAGTCATTTATGTTATTGATGTATCGATGCAATAAATAATATAAATTCCATTTTGCTTAGTCGATCTTTAACTTTCTCTGTTACCGTTTGGTATGCGAGTTCCCAAGAACGAAATTAGGTTGGGTTCAATAATGGAATGAATACGGGTTTTCTTGCTAACAAACAGTATTGTTTTTGTAATTACATCGCGTTTCATTTTGTCAGATTACTTTCCTGGCTTGAGGAAATGTATTAGTGAGATATATTGTTGGTATGCTCTCCATACGTCTAGTCTTGTGTTACTGTGATGCTACAATCAATTAATGTTAATTAATAACCCTTTTTTAATCACTGCTGAAGAATATTTTCAACTTTGTTTTTTTTTAGTGGTTTGACCCATTTAATTCAGTGTTTTCTCCTTTCTTAAAATACCTGCGAACATACATATGAGTGGGCTTAAGGGTATTTTACTTTGGCAAACAAAATTTGGATGTTTTTATCCATACATTTATAAGCCTTGAATTGTCTATCATTGCTTCTCTTCAATATATATTCTTTATAGACTTATCTACAAGAATCAAAAAGTTGAATGATGTCCCTGTCATTGGAAACCCACAGAAAAGATGTAAAAATTGTGATGTTGAATAATTTTGGAGAGTTTGGCATTCATATAATTCTTAACTGTGCTTGAGAGAAAAGAACTGGATATTTATTTTGTAAACTTTGCGATCGATAATATTCAGTTGATTTAAAAGTTTTGCAACATTTTGTTAGCTTGAGACACCATTCGGCGCATTCTGATACTCTTGCCGAAGTTTTGAAAGTGACAGTTAACACTGGACTGGTATCGCCCGATACTGTCCACGTACAACTCATCGGATTTACATCGATTCATCTTCGAGCACGGCCTCGGAATCCATTGTTTTGAGCCTACCTATGTGTACCTGATCATCAACATTTTTGTAACCGTGTGTTTGTTTGTTTGGTTGGGGTTTATAGCATATCAAACTGTGATGGTTATTTTACGCAAAATCCATTTTTATACAAATAAATAGTTCTATTTCAAACAATTCAGATTAGGATAATTACACAGTTTAATTGTTAAAAAGCATTTCTATTTCAAGCTATTTAGTTTAGTCAAACAGTTCTATTTCAATCAATTAGGTTTAGTATGAGTATAGTTTTTTGTTTCCACACAGTTAAATGTCAAAATAGTTCTATTTCAAACAATTCAATTTAGCATAAGTACGCAGTTTAAAAGTCAAAACACTTCTATTTCAAGCAATTCAGTTTAACATAAGTGCACATATTTGTTCTATTTGATCAATAGATAGGACACTATCAGGTGCTACCACTCCGGGCTATTGTGGATCTGGGAGTGATGGCAACGAATGGGAACATCACATTCCTCAAAGCTCCATCATTGCTAGAACCTCACTATCAGATTGTTTAGTGTCATCTTCGGAAAAAAATATTGAGAGGAGTCGTTACCCTCTTCGGAAAATCAATTGTTGTATTCTACAGCTCCCCAGCCGGCTGGACTGTCACCTGAGTTTAATTTCTTCAGCCATCTGGTTAATATAATGTGATCAACACTGCCTGAAACTTTTGCTCGGTAAATGTTTTTGATTGATTCCTCAAAGGTACGACTCGGTTCGATCGTAAAAATATAAGTTCCTGAATTAGACTGTTACTCTTTTGTCTGAACTGTTTTCCAATCAATTGGAGATAACAATGTAAAATTTATCAGGAAACCAACTACTACAATACTGCATCCCGCACTGGGTACTTTCACCTGTTTGAACTCCTTCCATCATGTAACATATGTAACACAAATGCTCGTATTAAGATATTGCAAAATATTTTATTTACCCTTGTATTAACCTGCCTAATCTTATCAACAATTTGAGGGGAAAAGATTGTGTGATTTTGTTTTTTATTTAATATTTATCAGAATACCAATGTATATGTTTGCTGCATGGAATGTAAATTCCATCGATTTATAGTGAATTTAAATCAAGATTAATATATTTTATTTATCCAATGTTCACGGAGTAGTTTTGTTTGATATATTTAGTTGTTGTGCCAAGTTAGATGCAAACGTGCTTATTGAAATAGAGAAAGGTCACGATTTGATTGAATTAGATAATTCGATTTTGTAAATTATTCGTCTGATATTAAATATCTGTTCGCCGTTTGGATGTCGAAAAATAGCTGTTTTAGTTTTATATGACCTTTCACAAGTAGGGTCTTAAAAAATGGTATACTGTACACAACTGTTTGCATGTCGGAATCATTAATATCGTTTTTGTTTGTATGTATGTTTCTTGTAGGCCATTTATTAAGCTTTATAATGTTTTAGCGGAAGGCCAGAAGTACGGGGTGCTCAATGAAAATTTAAATTGCAATGTTCTTTTGATCTACCTCGTAAATCATTTCCCCTTATGGAGTGCTCTAAACTTGTGAATATCCTTTCAGTAGAGCTTAGAATATGCTGACTGTATATCCCGTAGAGGATTAAGACCCCTCACTCAAAAGGGATGTGCTTGTTCTGACATAAAACAGCATCTGATGTTGAGGCTCGAGTCCTGGGGATTCGGGGAAGTGTTGATTACTTCTTCATTGCTATAGCTCCCAGTTCAAATTTGATCCGATGTGTTAGTACTTGTTAGAGTGCCACCTATGGGTCAAATAGTTATGTTTAAAAAAGAATTGGTATTTGATAGAACCGTATGCAAATTGAACTCTTTAAGAACAAGGACACATAAAGACATATATGAACATACTATGTGTGCGATTCTTTAATCTCCGAGCAAGAAAGAACACTTGGCGGTTTGACATGTTGCTAAAAATAATCAATCAATCATTAGCATTCGATTGTCAGATGTTGGATTATCATTCATATAAGCATTGGTAGGAATTCGAAAAGTGATTGGTTTAATCTTCATGAGCGTTCGAAGGTAGAAATTCAAAAAATGATTACTTTAGATTAACCTTCACCAGGAGGAATGAGCAAAAAAAATCTTGTCTAAGCCTAAATAATCGTTCACAGATTGCAATAAAAGGATTAGTTGTCACAAATTAGATGACCTTTCTTTGGTATAAACATTAAAAAAGAATAGTGAACATTCTACAGTCGGAAATTGAAAAAGCATTCGTCCAAACCAAGATGGCCGTTCGTTGAGTAAGATACGAAGAAGAAGATCCGTTGATCATAATTTCTTAAAATGATTTATCTAAGTTGAGATAATTTTTCCTTGATCATAATTCAAAAATTGATTAATAAGACTCAGTCTAAATGAACGTTCGGAGGTCTAAATTTATTTTAAGTCACGCAGACTGTTCGTAGGTCGAAAATTTAAACAATGACTTGTCAATGCCAAGATATTCGTTCGTACACCGAAATGATAATCATAAACTGCTTATGACAAGATAATAGTACATCGGTGGGAATTTGAAGGAATACAGAATGTCTCCCTAACACACACACACACACACACACACACATATATATATATATATATATATATATATATATATATATATATATATATATATATATATATATAAAGTAGATTTGCCAGACCCTCTCTAAGCGTCATATATTCTCAGTTCATTTAACGTGCATGGATACGGATGTAAATGAGGACAGAAATGTATACAGACGATAGTATTTGCTGAATTTAAGCCATTCCATTGGTCAACAACATGTTTTGTAATTAGACATTATTGCCAGAGGCAATTTTATCTTCTTCTTTCCATCAACAAAACAGAAAATTCATTGCTAAAGTTCAAGTTATTTGTATTGTAAACAAACATAATACAGTAACGAGAAACGTCTGCAACACAACATTTTATTTTGCCAAAATAAACCTTCAATTAAAAAAAAAATCTTACATTTAAACTCCTCTCAATACTGAGTCACTAATTACTGCTCGGATCTAATGCTGTATTTTTGATGTTGTAATTTTGATTAAAAAATATCTTATATATAAAATCATTTGTTGGATTGTTGTATGTTGACCTAGAACCCGGCCGGGCTGAAAATAGGAAATGCACTTTTGTAAATAACAGGTGCATCTGGTCGGATCTAATGTTATATTTTTGATATATAATCAAAATTACAACATCAAAAATATAACATTAGATCCGAATGATTTTATATATATTTTTGATAAAATCATTTGTTGGATTGTTGTATGTTGGCCGGGCTGTCAAAATAGGAAATGCACCTGTGTAAATAACAGGTCCATCTGATCGAGGAATAGCAGAGTATAAGCTGACCGTGGATGGGTTGAATGAGTGAAATTTGTAACGCCCACAAGAAGAAGGTGGTCATTGAACAATTATATAACACAGTGCACAGGAAATTCAATTAGTTGGAAACAAGATGCGGTAGAGAAAGCCAGCACCCAGCAGAGGGAGCCCTCAGGCCCCCGATTAATCAGTTGGGGATCAGACGAGTTTGGAGATTAGACCAGTTGGGGATAAGACGCGTTGGAGATAAGATGCGATAGAGAAAACCAGTACCCAGAGAGGCTGGGCTCCAGGTCGCTGGTTGAGCGGCCCGGAATAACGGGAAAGAAACGCTGATGGCCATTAGAGTGGGGGTCAATATGTTGCAGTTTTGTTCGATCTCCAACTTCCTCTCACAAAACAGTTTCAAATAAAGTGAGAGGTATATTTTTCTAAGAACTGTGTCGCTCGTCGTTATTGCGTTGTTATGTTTATGCATTTGCATATGATTATACAACATTATGACTATACATTTAACTTATTCACAATCGAGGATCATTAAATTAAGCTTCCAGACATTTTTTCGTATGGGCAATTTATTGATAGTACACAAATGAAACTCTAGTACCCTTCGAAGTAATCTCGTCCGGTTTCAATGAACTTGTTGTACCGTTCCAACAACTTCTGGAAGGCCCCATGGAAATCCTCTTGTGTGACCGTGTCAATGATCTTCGTCACAGGCTCATCTCCTCTATTGCGTCTCCTCAATTGTCTCATTACGACAGCCTCTAAGCTTAGGGAATAACCGAAAGTCACAGGGAGCAAGGTCTCGACTATAGGGAGGCTGAGAAACTGTCTTGATGCCCATCTTGGTCAAATAGTCTGTGACAAGGATGCAGTCGTGGACAAGTGCATTGTCCTGGTGGAAGTGCCACTGACACGATTTGAAGAGTGCTGGCCTCTTCCGACGGAATCTCTTCCTGAACTCCCTTAAAACCTCTACATAGTAACTCTAACACTATTGACTTCCTTACTCCCCCCACGCTTCTCGTCATCCCTCACAGACTCTCTGTCTTCCTTGAATTTCTTATGCCACTCAAAAACTGATGTTCGATTCATGCAAGATGGTCCAAAAATAATCTGAAGCATTTCATACGTGTCTATGGCATTTTCCCAAATTTAAAAAAAACTTTTATTGCATATCGTTCTTCTAAAGTGTCCTCACGTCGAGATTGCATTTTTGAAATTCACCAGCTGTGACAATCAGGTTTTAGTAGGGTGTATTCCAATTGCTGCTGTAGCTGTTCATTTAAACCTGAACTCATAAAAATCGGTCTGTCATCTCATAAGATGTATAGCAATAACATACTGAATTTTCAAGAGGATTCAACAATTTTAAAGTCTGGCCACACTATAAAAAACAATGAGAATATAGAATCATAAATGATGTTAATGAACCCATTTAGAATTCATGTAATTAACACATGCATTAAATAATATTAACCATCATAGAAGTTGTTTCACACACGAAATATATAGACACTGTTCTAGTTTATCCAACTACGGTTGGGAAATTAAAAAAAAGAATCAACGTACAGATCCTATATTAAAAAGGGATATAGTTAAAACATGTCATAAATACAATCATCATCATCATCTTGTCGTGCCATCAGCACGGATATCCCTGACCCTCTCTCGCCACCCCTCCCTATCGTTCATAGCTTCCGGTAGGTATTCAGGGTTACACCCTGTATCCTCACAGAGCTGCTGTATGTAGGTCCGAGCTGGTCACCCTGCTTTTGCTCGGCCATGTGAAGGGATCCATTGGAGAACATCACGTATGAGCTAGTTCCTACTTCTCCAGAAATGTCCTGCATGTCTTGTTCGTCTAACTTTGATAGTTTTCGTGATGGGTGGTCGGTGGTCGTAGAGCTGCTGCTTTCTGGGGTGTTGCCTCAATGTCTTGTTCAATATTGCTCGCAGCATTCTCGTGTAATTGCCGTCAAGCTTTTCCTCCATCAGTTTGGTTTGCGTCCATGTAGTGCATCCATATAGGAGTATCGACACGACAAATATTGACAACTATGCATGGAGGGATATTAGCTATACCTTCCATCGATAATCTTAATGAATTACTTGACCAAAACTCGGATATACTTAAAAATCTTTGATTAAAAAGCTTGGTTACATAGTAGTTTGACAATATACCATCTGGCCGGTACTCACTATCTCAATCTCTTAAACCAGCTCATGTCCATCCAATCGTCTCGTGGTTTCTCTCATCTCCGGCCAGGGGCATTGTTTTTCAAACATACAAGGCACAACATTCAAGAAGTGAAAGAAAAGAAGAACAAAAAAGCTACGGACTTGGATTAGTTCCAAGCAAAAGAAGGGAGAAGTTTGAGACACTTTTGTGCGAGCGTGTATCCGATCGAAAATTCCTACATAGCCACCAGGAATGCTGACTCATCCTCTCGCGTTGGTTGACATGGCTTCTGAATCCACATGTCCCAACTCTTCGCCGACCGTCGCCTTCTCCCGACTTCTGTTGACTGCTCTCTTCTGCTGACACCCTGGGACCTTGCCTTCTCTCGTCTTCTTCCGGTCTCTCACAAAATCTCGCACGCAAGCCCTTTATATGTTTTTCACGTCAAAACAGACAAAGAATACTCTCACTGGCACTCACCCACACCCACAGAAACAAATGCCACCTATCGTGCCACTGTAGGTAACTTGTAATGTATTTTCTTTCGTTTTTTTAATACGCTATTCTTTCTGGTGACCTTTAATCAATGAAATATAGTTTAATCCAACGTTTCTTTGGTCAGAATTATCCTGATGAACCTCTTATTTGAACCGTAGGTTGATAACTTCTGGCTCTGTTGGTATTCGTATATATATATATATATATATATATATATATGTGTGTGCGTGTGAATTTGGCATAAATAACCCACCAGTGTCCATAGGCCACAAAATACCAACCAATCAATTTGCATGAATTAGTATGCTTAAATTCGAGGGACATACTCCTGTGGACCCCTTCACATGGACGAGCAAAGGCAGGACGACCAGCTAGAACCAACACTCAACCGCTCAATGCCGATACAGGATGTAGGCTTGAAGACCTACTGGAAGCGATAGACGATAAAGAAGGGTAGCGGGAGAGGGTCAGGGAGATCCGTGCAGATGGCACATCATGATGATGAGGAATACAACTTTTTGTTACAATCTGAATATGATAAAAATTCAATCTAAAACGGAATAACGCTGGTTTGTATTAGGAGAACATTTTCTAGACTTGATTACTAACCAAAGCGAAAAAACCCATAACAATTTTTCCATTGCTTGGAAGATGAATGGTAGTTCTTGCCTTTTCCAAAAGCATCAGCACTAAGTGAATTGCAATTTCTTTCAGGATTTGAACATGGATCACCGTTTCTTTTTCCTATGACGGGAACAATCACTGTTTACTTTTAAAAGGTAATTATTGATATCACAATGCGGTCACACTCTTATAATGATAAAACTGGAATTGTTCGATGCCGCTTGTATCTCATATGTAACGTGTTATAAAACTTATAATATTTTCTTTATTTCTCTATAGTGAGATGGTTGGAATATTATGAAAAGTATGATATGCATTTTCAAAATTCAGAGTCCGATCAGGAAGGCTTGGAATATGCTAAAACAAAAAAGCCTATCCTGAACTGTATCTGATGTTCAGGCTCCAATTCTAGATCTCTAGTGAATTAACCCTTCACATTCGCTTCTCCCATATACACTCTGATCTCGAAGTAGGAATGTATGGGTTAATAGATTAATTTTACAATTATACGTATTAGATAGGAATATTTGAATCATATCAAATAGAAAATTGTTGTATTATATTGGAATACAAGAAGCCATGTCTTTAATTGGAATCATTTTGAGGCCCTTGGCTTAGCGGATAGAGGCGTTGAGTCTCTACGGTTCCAGGTGAGCATTGTCAGAAGATAGCGGTTTCAAATCCTACCCAAGACGGCCAGAGGTCAAAAACGTGGTGCGATAGACAACAACTATGGAAGACAGTAATTACTGGGAATACAGTTACAAAACTCAGCATTCCTATACGAGGTCGCGGTAAAAATCACCTGAAGGAGGCCAGAGGTGAAATTTGGCCGAAACGTAGTGAAAGAAGAAACAACACAAAAACTACCAAGATGAGGACAAAAAGTCCGCAATAAATAAAAATTAATTACAAGAAGCCATACTGCAACAATAATTTTACTATGAGAGTTTTTTCACACCAGCCTAAGCTGAGGGTTTTTCGTTAGAGTTTGAAAAATATCATGTCTCCTCAAGTCTTCAGGACTCTTCTCAGTATTATGGACGATCTTAATTATGTTGCCCACTGGAGGGTCATCACGTGTCTTTTTATTTCCATGTCTTCCAATCCCTTTAACAATCCTTAAGAGATTATTCCTAGTCCTTCAGTTAAAAGTGGTATCACAGTCACCTTCATTTTCCATAATTCCTGAAGTTCTCAATCAAAGTCTAGATATTTATCTTTTCGATTTCTATTAATTTCTCTCGGTATGTGACATCGCTAATTCAGGCGAATTTTTCGGAATCTGAGCGCAGAGAAATTTTGTCACATTCTGTTTACTTAGTAGATGAAAAGATAGTAGAAAATCGGTAACCGCCAATGAGGATCTTGATATAAAATGCGTTGAGGAAATTAGAGTATCAACAGGATAGAATAATATAAAATGGTAGAAACCCTGCCCCATAAAAGAAAATGTGACGGACAGATATGCAATAGTGGAGAACGACGGAATGGATAGTCATTTAGACAGCATTAAAACAATTGTTTTTGAGGACTCGTAGAAAATTTAAATGAGGAAGATGAAGTGAGTTGAGAATTGAATTTAGATCGAGATAGATATGAAAAAGATCAATATGTCTTAGATTTGGGGAATTAGAAAAAGGAAATATATATGTTACATATTTGCAAGTGTAGCAAGTAATTTGGTTATTCACTTAATAAGAAAATTGTACATTGTGATAACCGATCATCGGTGCCTGTTAGCAGAAGCAGGTTGGGATTTGATATATTGTGATTTTAATTAATCACAAAAACTAGTATGAAAGGTGTTATGTTATACATTGTACAATAAAAGAGATATAGCAACAACCTCAAAACATTTGAAAAAAAGAAAATGTGAAAATAAGGAAAAGGTTGATAGGATAAACTGTTTCGGCACAGTGAGCTTTTTTTATTTGAAACTTTTGCATGTTTTGATTTTGTATGTTTAATATATAAGTGAGTATTTGTCTAATTTTTTTAGATAAAGCTTGATTATTCTTATTATTACTTAGAATATTCGCACTATTGAGCACATCTTTATTGGTATAATTATAATGTTTCGGCCGATATAAGTGATGTAGTGTGTTCAGTCTAGTGAATGAATTTTAGAGATTTTTATGTACTGTAATTTTTTTTTTTTTTTTACTTTTTCTGGGGGTTTTGCTGTTTTTTGTTGTATGTTGTTATTCTAGATTGAGGAAAGGTTATGGGAACTGGCAGACTGCAAAGTAAGGCCAGTTAACATAACCATATTAAATATCCTTGTTAATATACACACATCAGAGATCGGTTGTGCATGTACAGTTTACAACACACTCTCACTCCCACACACATACACATAAACACAGATATATATATATATATAGACATAAGTAAGGATTGCGTAGACAGTTTCTCACCTACACGATCATCCAGTCAATCTATCGCCGATATCGAACGTTCTTTATTTATGAATATAGTAAACAAAATTATATATATATATATATATATATATATATATATATATATATATATATATATAATATTTTTACTATATATAGAATAATTAGATATGTGTGTTTGTGCATGTATTTGTAAGAATGTGAAGTTGAGGTTGTGTATATATATATATATATATATATATATATATATATATATATATATATATATATATATATATAGAGAGAGAGAGAGAGAGAGAGAGAGAGAGAGATGTATGTGTGTGTATATTCATATGTTTATGTGTGTGTGTTTGTGTTTGTGTTTGAATGTGTTCATTTTCGTGTTTGTGTGTAGTTGTATCTCTGTTCGTATATTTGCGTGCGTGCTTTTTCTTTTGAGTGCCTGTGAGTGTGCGCGTATCCCTGTGTATATGTAAGTGTAAATGTGCATGAATATATATTTTTAGGGGTTTATGTATTTGTGTATAAGCGTACATGTTTGTATGTGTACTGGATACATCTGCCCGTATCTGATTGTATGTGTGTATGTGTTTGTGCTTGGATGCTTTTTAATGTCAATGTGTGTGCACGCTGTATGTTTTTCTGTGATTTTCTGTCTTACGTTCCGTTCGAGTATATGTGCTCGTGTATATATGTCCGTCACCGTTTGTTTTTATATGTCTATTTGCGTATGTCCGAGCATATGTGTGTATATATACATATCTAAATTGTTATTCATAGCCTTTTCCAGTTAGTTTTAATCCAGCATTGCCCACCCCGTGCACACACAGTGCAAATTATTGTATGAGCAATTCACTTGTAGCAAACAATTACAACGAAAATTAATCCCCCTGCAACTTGAACTATCGATAATTACTTTTGATTTGTCAGTAGGTTGATAACGCTGAGATTAAACTGACCAAAAGATGTGGGAAGAAAAACGAACCCATAGATCGCAGCCTGGGGGGGTGTATTAATGGAGCGCAGATTTTGATCCACCTAATTTGTTTGCGAATCAAAGAGAATAATAGGCGATTAATTTGATTTATTTCAAGTGAATTGCGAAAGTGTCTTTATCTTGAAATAAACAAAAACTGATCGAAGTAAGCTGCCTTTTGTGGTTGGAATAAGAAACTTCTAGAATGTGGGGATCTTTATTGACCTTTCCTTGAACGTTTGGGAAAGTGAGATGAAATGTTTTGACAGTTGAAGGAAGGGACGATCATCATGACACGTATATTTCCAGATATCATTTGGTTGATTGAGTAATTTTGCCATTTTTATTCCATTCATTATTTTTATCTCAGAAAAGAATGAAAAAAAAATGTTTTACTTGTTTTTTATTTATTTATTCATATATTTATTAATTTTAACCGACATATCAAGACCATATGGTTGGATTAAGGCTGAAATTGAATCCAAATGATTTAGTCACAGTTATGTGATTTCGAGTACCTTTTCTTATTTAACAACAACAACAACAGCAGCAACAACAAAAACAACAACAATAATAATAATAATAATTGAAAAAAAATGTTGAACATGAAAGTGACGGTGATACCAATTGTTATTGGAGCTAGTGCTGCTGTCACCAAAGTATTGATACAGGGACTGGAGGTCTTGGAAATAAGAGGACGAGTGGATATTACCCAATTTACAGCATTATTGAGATCGGCCAAAATACTGAGGAGATTTCTGGAGACTTAAAGAGACCTACTACCACTCAAACTCGAGGGAGAAAACATCGGCTAACCCTGGTGTGAAAAACTCCCAAAATAATAATAATAATAATAATAATAATAATAATAATAATAATAATAAGAAGAAGAAGAAGAAGAAGAAGAATACCTTGCTCCAGACTTAAAAAAAAAACTATGGAACATGACGGTGACAATTATACCAATTGTGATTGATGCTTCCTGTACAGTAACTAAAGGATTATCAAAGGGACTGGAGGACTTGGAAGTAGGAGGACGAGTGGAGACCATCCAAACTACTGAGAACGGCCAGAATACTTAGAAGAGTCATGGAGACTTGAGGAGAGTTTTTGTCACTCAAACCCCAGTGGAAAACTATCAGCTAAAACTAATGTGAAAAACTCTAATGAATAATCATAAAACATACAATAGTATCACGTGTATGTTATGCAGAGATAGACATAAAGAGATTAATCATATGATATGTGGAATGCAGCAAATTATCGCAAGAAAAGTGCAAGAAAAGACACAACTGAGTAGGGGACAACTCAGAATTTTGCAATGAAATTAAATTTGATCATATAAGCAAATAGTAATTGATCAAAGCAGAATCAATCCTGGTGAATGTGATTTAAAATTCTATAGAATTTCGACTTACAAACTGATCACCTGATTCCAGAGAGGAACTTAAACAAATGGACCTAAGAATAAGAAAACTAATGACCATGCATAAGGCATTACACCCCAGAGACGACGTTGACCGATCATATGTATCAAGAAAAGAGGGAGGAAGAGGATTTGCCAGCATAGAAGTCACCGTTGACTCATCCATACAACGGCTCGAAGACTCCATAGAAAAACACGAACGAGGACTAATTAAAACCATCAGAAACGATTCCGACAACACGATAGACGAAAGAGTGACAACGACTAGGAAACAAAAATGGGAAGGAAAACAACTCTATGGCTGCTTTAAACGTCTAATAAACAACATCTCATACCAGAAAACCTGGACCTGGCTAAGAAAAGGAAACTTTAAGAGAGAAACGGAATCCCTCCAAATTGCAGCAAAGGACAACGCCATAAGAACCAATAATATCAAAGCGAGGATAGATAGGACGCAACAAAACAGTAAATATAGGCTCTGCGGTGACAGAGACGAAACGATCAATCACATAATAGGCGAATGCAGCAAATTAGCACAGAAAGAGTATAATGCGAGACACAACTGGGTCGGCAAGGTGTTCAACTTGGAAATGTGCAGGAAATTTCAATTCGACCATACAAACAAATGGTATATGTATAACCCAGCACCTGCCCAAGAAAATGACATGCATAACTCCTATGGGACTTTAACATACAAATGGATCACTTAATCCCGGTCAGAAGACCAGACTTCATAATAATCAACAACAACAAATAAAATATTCTAAAATTGTCGACTTTGCTGTCCCGGCTGACCACAGAATAAATCTGAAGGAAAGTGGAAAGAAGGATAAATACCTCGACCTTGCTAGAGAATTGAAAAAAGCTGTGGAATATGAAAGTAACGATTGTGCCAATTGTGATTGGTGCATTAGGCACAATAACTAAAGGATTATTAAAAGGCCTGGAAGACTTGGAAATTGGCGGATGGGTAGAGATTATCCAAACGACAGCATTGCTAAGAATGGCCAGAATCTTGAGACGAGTCCTGGAGACTTGTGGAGACTTGCTATCACTCAAACTCCAGTGTAAAACCATCAGTTAACGCTGATGTTAAAAAATTCTAAATAATAATAATAATAATAATAATAATAATAATAATAATTTTAGCAGTTTTATGATCTAAAGTATTTTTCCTAAATACAAATAATTAGCGTGCTTATATATGGCCCCATGCCTTCCTACCTAATAATACCCTATATACTCGTGTAACGAACTTCTTTTCACGTTCTTTTTGTCACTAACACATGGGGTTGTTCATGAAATGATATGTTTTTTTTTGAATTGGTAGATGCTTATTGTTGTTCACTGTACGCTTACAATAACAACTCCCCTCAAAAAGTTCTTTTTTTTTTATAAAAAATAAGGATTCATTTATTACACAAATTCGTTCTTTACTCGAGTATATATGGTTAATTTTAACCAAAAAAAATCTATTTGATTGCAACATAAAACATTTACAGGTACTAAGATTTCGATTAAGTTTGGATACTCCCCTGGGCTCCAATACTTGGGCCAAACAGTCAAATTCAGTTTAATGTCATGGCAAATCCACAATTGGTTATTTGTTACCGGAGGGATAAGTTTAGCTAAGGTAAAAATCTTCACAGGCATCTTCCAGGGAGATGCGCTATCACGATTACTCTTTGTTATAGCGATGATGCCTCTCAATCATATAATCAGGAAATGCACCGGTGGATACAAACTTCTTAAATCACAAGAAAAGATTAATTCCCTAATTTTCAATGATGACATTAAAACGCTGACAGACTATATGTATCAAGAAAAGAAGGAGGAAGAAGTCTGACCAGCCTTGAAGATAGCGGTGCTGGATCGATACAACAACTTGTGTCATGTATGAAAAACTCTCAAGTTTACGTTTTGCATCATCTATTTGCTCATCAGCTAGTTATGGTTTATTTTCAGCATAGATTTTGTTTTTTTTTTTACAAATGTTTGATTACAATTGTAAAAAGTTACATTTTCTGTTACAATCATCTTTAATTTCACATTTTATTTATATATATTAACAATCATTAGTTGACACTTCTATCTACTACAAATAAGTCATACGTAAATATATGTGTTTAAGTATTTCTATACAAAATTAATTTTCAAACAGTTGAATTTCACGAACAGATTTGACACTTATATTAACTATAACTGAACTTTAAAGAGAACATAGTCGTAATGACAAGAAAAGAGTACTACATACCTACCAAATAGATCTATAAGAGTAAAAGAGTACTACATACCTGCCAATAAGAGTAATGACAATAAAAGTGGAACTCCATAGATTCTAAATAGAGTAATGACAATGAATGTGTACTCCATACCTGTCAAATAGATTTATAAGAATAAAAGAGTACTATATATCTGCCATTAAGAGAAATGACAATTAAGGGATACTCCATTCCTACCAAATACAGTAATGATAATAAAATAGGAACTCCATAAAAAGTAAAGTTGGCGACCATAGTCGAGGGTAACCCGAAGGCTCCCTTTTCGATAGCTACTAAACCAATGTGTAGGGGAGGGCGCTACTCCTTCCCTGGATTGCTCTACTTTACCCTTGATCCGTACCTTATGATGCTGGATGTTAAGCAAGGAGGCTTCAAGTACCATTTTTTGAGTCTTTCGTATGACTCGACCTGGGATTGAACCCAGGTCTCCCGGGCCATTGGCGAACACTCTAACCCCTCAGCCAATGTCCGGTATGAACTCCATACCTGTCAAATATAAGTAATGACAATAAAGGAGTACTTCATAACTGCCAAATAGACGAATGACTATAAAGAGTTACTCCATACCTGTCAAATAGATTAATAACAAAAAATGAGTAATCCATACCAGTCAAATAGCTTAATAACAAAAAATGGGTAATCCATTCCTGCCAAAAAGAGGAATGTCAATAAAAGGAAAATGCATACTTGCCAAATAAAGGAATGACAATAAAGGGGTATTCAATATCTGCCAAATAGAGCTGTGACAATAAAGAAGTACTCCTGCTAAATAAACGAATGACAATAAAGGGGTACGCCATAGCTGCCCAAAAGTTTATGGCAATAAAGAGAAAATCCGTATCAGCCAACCTGGAGTAATGACAATGAAGGGGTACACCATAACTGCCAAATAGAGTGATAACAAGAAAAAAGTAATCCATAACTGCCAAAAAGGAGCAATGACAATAAAGGGGTTCTCCATACCTCACCAAATTGATTGATGACAATAGACGGGAGGCTCCATATCTGAAAAAAAAAATAATGACAATAAATGGGTACTCAATACCTGCGAAATAGAATAATGACAAACGAAATAGAATAATGACAAAGGGAAACACCATATCTGCCACGTAGGAGTAATGAGAATAAAGAAGTACCTCATACCGGTCAAATAGCGTAATGAAAATAAATGAGTACTTCATTCCGGCCAAATAGACTAATGAAAATATAGAGTACACGATACCTGCCAAATATAACTATGGCCACAAAGTGATACTCCATACAGATCAAATAGAGTAATGTTAATAAAAAAAGGGACACCGTACCTACTGGATAGGATAATGACAATAAAGGGGTATTTCACACCTTCCATACAGAGTAAGGACAATAAAGAGGTACTCCATATCTGCTAAAAAGGATAATGACGATAAAGGGGTACTCCAAACCAGATAAATACAATAATGACAAGAAATCGTTACCCCATATATGCCTAATAGTAGTAATGGCAATAAAGGTGTACTAAATACCTGCCAAAAAGAGTGATAAAAATGAAGGAGTATTCCATACCTGCCAAATAATGTAATGACATTAAAGGAGTATTCCATATCTGCCAAATAGAAGTAATGACAATAAAGTACTCACTATCTACCAAATAGAGCAATGGCAATAAAGGAGTACCCCATACCTGTCAAGTAGGAGCAATGACAATTAAGGATTACTCCATACCTTCCAAATAGAGTAGTGACAATAAAATTGAACTCCTTACCTGCCAAATAGGAGTAATGACAACAAATGGGTACTCCATACTTGTCAAATAGAGTAATGACAATAAAGGGATACTCGAAACCTACCAAATAGGAGTAATGACGAAACATGTGTACTCCACACCTTCCACATAGAGTAATGACAAGAAAGTGGAACTCCATATCTACCACATGGAGTCTTGGCAAGAAAGGAATACACCATACCAGCCAAATAGTATTGTGAAATAAAGAAGTACTCCATACCTGCCAAATTTCCGGAGGTCTCTCTTCGCAACTGTATGGAGTTTATCATCATGACCGGAAGACCACTTTTTGCGTTTTGAATTAACGATTGATTTTTATTAAAGAAGATTCACATTTCTTCGCACTTAATCCTTTTGTTTTGAAATATTCGTATTTTATACAAAGAATGTGCACACAGTTATATGGGTTCAAGCACAAACATTGAATATTAATAAGTTTTTGAGAATAAGACGTAATTAGGGCCCTTAATAAGACGTTATCGTAGGAAGAGAGAGAGAGAGAGTGTCATGGCAATATACGAGTACTCTACACACCCTAGAGCACTAAACAGGAGAGTCACCACCGGATTAAGCATTGCATCACATTCAGGGCATCTCTTTGTGAGTAGGAAACATTTATTCCTCAAGAGGAATGAGAAGCATTTAGTCGTCAACAGAGGACATTTCCTTGTGTATGGAAAGTATTTATTCCACAACAGAGATATCACTTTTTGTGTGGGGAGCATTTATCCCTCAACAAAGTATATCCCTTTTTGTGTGGGAAGCATTTATTTCTCGACGGTGGATATCCTTTCTCTTGTAGGAAACATTCATTCACCAACAGCGAGTGTCTCTTTCTGTGCGGGAAGCATTTATTACTCTGCAGAAGAATTCACTTTTAGGAATTATTTTTTTAAATCTTTTTACTTATTTATTTATTTTTTTATTTATTTATTGCGGACTTTTTGTCGTCATCTTGGTAGTTTTTGTGTTGTGTTGTGTCTTCTTTCACTACGTTTCGGCCAAATTTCACCTCTGGCCTTCTTCATGTGATTTACTGCGACCTCTGTTAGGAATGCTGAGTCTTGTAACCGTATCCCCAGTAATTACTGCCTTCCATAGTTGTTGTCTATCGCACCACGTTTTTGACCAAGTAAACCTCTGGCCGGCTTGGGTAGGAATTGAACCGCTATCTTCTGACAATGCTCACCTGGAACCGTAGATACTCAATGCCTCTATCCGCAGCGCCACGGGTCCAATTAAAAAGACAATTCCCTTTCTGTTTTGGAAGCACTTATTCATGTTCAGAGGACATCATTTTTAGTGTAGAAAGCCTTTATTATTCAACAAAATGGGAAGTCCTGTTGAGGGTTCGGAATTTTAATGTAAATATTGAAACATTTACATGGCGATTTTTTTTATTTAAATCCTGAAGACACAAAGATTTCATCATTATTTGTTATAAAATGTTTTTTCTATGAATACTTCTCAAGTTATAAGTCTTCCTCATATAGGCTATTCATATTTACCCAACCCCTCCGCTTGGGCTGGATATGACACAAGGTCAATTTTTAAAGCGAAGTTTCACAGGTTTGAATGCAGAGTTTTCGTTCTCCTAGACTAGTTGCCTCACCAAGCCAGAAGAATCCAGTTTGCCCAAGTATTTACTCATAGCTGGAGGGAGAATAATTGGATTTATTCCTTTCCCAAGGGTATTAGTGGTATGTGAAATGCAATCAGTCTCGTCCGGGATTTGAACTCGTGTCACCGTGTCCATTTCCTATGACGATAACCATAACACCACGGGCACTTCCCTTCGTGATATAGGCTATTGATTATTACCAATAAATTACGTTATCATGAGAGTTCCGTATTTTTTTCTTGCATCAAACTTAGCAAAGATTAGAGAATGTCCACTAAAACTCTTTTTACTAGACTTACAAAATAGCGAAGTAAACGAAAGAAAATGAATGGGTTGAGTCAAAAGTTTAGCAATATTTTGGCATTGTGAGGCAAAATTCGCATCTATGGATGCTTATGCCGAGGTTATGAAGATGAGGAAGCCCACTGGACTATGAGAAACCGAGCTCGTTTGATTATCTTCAAGCACTATCCGCTGGATTATCCTTTACGGTTGGGAGCACAGCCTAACATTCAATTTTAGGCTTAAATGATTTTGCCTAATCGCTGAATTTCTTTCAATCAGAGCCAAATTTATTGAACTATCTGGTTAAAATTGACCTTGCGTCGCATCCTGCTCGTGAGGAAGGGCTGGGGATATATATATATATATATATATATATATACTATATATATATATATATATATATATATATATACGTAAGATAAGTTAAAGAATAAATACTTTTGAAAACTAGCGCTAAGAATTATTTCTTCTTTTTTACTTTTATTTTTCATATGAAATTAATTTTTCCGGATATCGTTGCCCTGAAGATGGTAAAGAAAAGGTTAAATTGTCTTATTATCTTTGAATGAATTAATATATTCTTTGAATATATATTTTTTCATATTACCATATTTACATACACGAAGATTTATTTCCATTTTTCTTCTCTTATATATATATATATATATATATATATATTAAAGTGTATCGTTACATTTTCTTTTACGTTTCATAGCCATAATTCAGATAAAACACTGAACATTATAACATTTTGATTATAGATGAGACATACCACTACGATGCCTGGGTCATCATCTTCCAAAAAAATTTGAAATATTGTCACGATATCTATTTGGCAGATAAGAAGAACTAAAAATTTTCATTTTAGGAATAGTAAGTAGCGGAGCAAGTCTGGTTTGAATTTTTCATCATATGAGCAATATATATTTACCTCAGTCAGAGAGAGGTAGATTTGAACAGAACAAGATAGATAGATAGATAGATAAGTACAGACAAGGATAGATAGACAGATAGATAGATAGATGAATGGAAGTATGCATGCGATAACAAAACTCAAAACATGAAATGAAATGAAATGCAACCAATTTAGTCCAGGGTTTGAACTCGTGTTATTAATTTCACATCTCACAACGATAACTTATTGGCTAACCCGATTCCTCAGTTAGAAATAGTTTTGATTGGAATTGGAAAATAACAAAATAAAAACGGATATATTCATTTAGAAAAAAAAATCCTCATCAGTTGTCTTTGTTTTCTATTAACAGATTAAAAAAAAGAGGATTAACGATAACCCTCAATGTATTTGAAACCCAAACAAAATAATTCATTTTAATGGACAGAAATGCTGTTAAGCAGAGAAGAACAAGGAAAGAAAACCCGACAAAAAATAGCTCTACTTATAAAAAGTTTGCATCAATGGCCATTGAGTAACCAACGCCATCTGGCGACGAACCAAGTAGACCAATTTGGCACCTGGCAATCTTTATTGGCGCCATTTCTTGCAAAAAGATTGATGATCACCAGAAAGAAGGCCGAATTCTTTTTGGTTGACTTTTCTTCGGAGGCGCTAAAGGCGAAACCGGAAAAAAAGAATGTGATTAAGAGGTAATGATAATCTTGCAGACATCTTTTGCACGTGACACTCAGGCTTCCGTTGAAGATCTGATGGACTTTCAGACGTTATCAATAAAGAAAAGACGTTCTCGGCTGTGGATAAACATGAAGAATGTGTTCATGAGAGCAACGAGTGAGAAAAAGAGACAGAAAGAAATAAATGGAGAAAAAGGCCTCAGATAATGGTGGAGAGCATGGGATACAAAGCAATAGACAAAAAAGGAAACGATAAACAGATGGAGAAAAACAGATTGGATAAAGAGAATGGAACATGAGAGAAAGAAGAAGAAAGTAAGAGAGACAGACAGGAAGACAGATACAGAGAGAGAAACAGACAGACTGGTGCGTAGAGATAAGAAAAAGCGACAACGACTAATCATTAAAGAAAAAAAGTTTACATAATGAGAGTGAAAAACATGGGATACAAAGAAATAGAAAAAAAAGGGAACGATGAATAGATGGAGAAAAAACGGATTCGATGAAGAGATCACATTATGAGAGAAAGTAGAAGAGAGATAGAGAGAGAGAGAGAGAGAGAGAGAGAGAGACAGTATGGTGAGTAGAAATTAGAGAAGAACAGACTATATAACCGAATCAAAAATATATAGAGAAGAGTGGCGATGGAGAAATTGATTGGTTCTAACGGCATTTTAACCTGTATCAGATATTTGATTCAGAAAGGTTAAGGAATCGCATTCCCTGTGCGTTCATATTTACATTTTTATAGTTATTTTTTAAGAGTTCTTTTTTTTTTTTACATGTTTATATCATATCTATTATTCCTATCTCTTTCACATAATTTGGTTTTGGTTTAAATTGGTTTATAGCATATCAACCATTGTAGGTTATTTAAGGCCAAATCCTCTTTATACATATATATTAGATATATATAATTTGGTTTGGTTGGGTTTTATGGCTTATCAACCATTGTAGGTTATTTAATGCCAAATCCTCTTTATACATATATATTGAATATATATGAT
Organism: Sepioteuthis lessoniana; assembly: GCA_963585895.1. NCBI lineage: Eukaryota > Metazoa > Mollusca > Cephalopoda > Myopsida > Loliginidae > Sepioteuthis > Sepioteuthis lessoniana. Next base: position 77,977,049 of record OY757931.1, on the reverse strand, counting down.
TTTGTTTGGTTGGGTTTTATGGCATATCAACCATTGTAGGTTATTTAATGCCAAACCGTTTTTTTACCTATACATTAAGAATATGATTCCTAAACATATACTGTTGATATTATTCTTAAACAATCCCGAGCACATTTGTTTGCACACAGTTAAATGGTTTCTCTTAATTCTATGGAATGAAGAACAAAGGAAGAGAACTGTTCACGTAAGAAGAAAGTATGGCAAGATAGAATGAGAGAGATGGACTAGATTGGAGATTGGAAAAGAAAAGGTGGATTGAAGGTAGAAGAGAGAATAAGGAAATGGATGAATAGAGAAAGGATTGAAGAAGAGAAAAATATGTTTTGGGGGAAGAGATGGTGAGGAATATAAGAAAGAATAAGTTTAATTTGTTTTGATTTGATTTATTTGTTAAATCGAGTTTATTGAAGACCAAAACCATACTTGTAGAACAGCAGTGGTACCATATAACCCAAAACTGAAGGGATAAGGGGTTCATGCCTTCCACCATTGTATTAAGCCGCAGTCCAGCGTGTTAGCAATAATGCATAAATCACATAATTTGGTTTTGGTTTAAATTGGTTTATCGCATATCGACCATTGTAGCTTATTTAATGCCAAATCCTTTTTTTACCTATACATTAAGAATAGGATTTCTAAACATATACTGTTGATATTATTCTTAAACAATCCCGAGCACATTTGTTTGCACACAGTTAAATGGTTTCTCTTAAGTCTATCTAATACGAATAATTCTATTTACTGTTAATCATTTGTTTACACACAGTTAAATGGTTTCAAGTATGGCTATGTATCAATTAAACAAGTCATCTATCCACACACATATAAATATAAAACATTTCTATTTCAAACAATTCTGTTTAGCATATGTGCAGTTTTTGTACACAGTTAAATGTATAAACAATTCTGTTTCAAATAATTTAGTTTAGCATAAATACACGTTTTAGATATTAGACAGTTCTATTTAACATATTGATAGGATATTTCGGGTGCTACTGCTCCAGGACAGCGTGGACAAAGGGGCCATGGTAAACGAAAGTGTAATTCGAATTCCCTAAATCTCAAGCATTGCTGAAGTCTAACCATCAGATTGTTTAGTCACATGCAGGACACTCGTTGGAGGAGTCTTAACCGTCTGCAGAGATGCAGTAGTTCTATTTAGCAGTCCTATCCGACTGGATCATCAGTCATTTGTTTAAACACAGTTAAATGAAAAACAGTTCTATTTCAAACAATTCAATAAGCATAAATGCACAGCTTTTGTTAACACACGGTTAAATTTAGTAACAGCACTCTTTCAAACAATTCAGTTTAGACAAGTAACCAGTTTAAATGTCAGACATTTCTATATGAACCATCGATAGGACCTTATCAGGTGCGACCACTCCAGGCAAGAGTAACCCTGAGAGCAATCGCAATGAACGGGTACTCCGCATTTCCCAAAGCTCCAGCATTACTGAAGTCTCACCATTGTTTTGTATCATATCCAGGACACACTTTGGGTGAGTCTTACCTCTCTGCAGAAATGCAGTCGGTATATTTTACTGTTCTATCCAACAGGGCCATCACATTATTTGAACTTTGCTGATTCCGTTTTACTTGGGATGATAGAGTGTTGTCAATAATGATAATAATACAAAGTAAAACTTCAAGTATCTATTCTTAATAGAAATACTGGACCCTTTTTTGATATCACGTATTCTTAGGCTGTTTTAGATTGATCATTTTCAAATAGTTATACTTGAACCATAGAGTATACTAATCTTCTGGATCAAGGTTTACATGAGAGTAATGGCAATGATGGAGTAAGTTACTCTCCGTTGAGGTCAGGAATGGAGGTATCACCATCATATTCAGTTGAGTGAAGGATACCTTTTCTGACGAAGAATTTACCCACATGCAATGAACACAACGTAATTCAACGCTCGTCGACCTGAAAGAGAACTTGTGAAGCATGAGAAATTAGTGTGACAAGGATTAAAAGTGAGTGGAGTGATTGGCGAGAAAGTATGAGAGAGAGAGAGAGGGAGATAGATAGAGAGAGAGAGGGAGAGAGAGATAGAGAGAGAGATGGAGATATATATATATATAGAGAGAGAGGGGGACAGAGAGATAGAGAGAGAGAGGGAGAGGGATAGAGAGAGAGAGGGAGAGAGACAGAGACAGAGAGAGGGAGGGAGAGAGGGCAATAATGGCATAGACAGAGAAAGGAGATAAAGAAGAGTGGATAGATTGAAATAAGGGTATAAAGATCCATAAAAAATATAGAGATTAAGCGGTAGATAGTGAGACACAGATTAAATGGAAGAAAACTGAGCGAATGAAGAACAAAGGGAGAGAACTGTTCACGTAAGAAGAAAGTATGGCATGATAGAATGAGAGAGATGGACTTCATTGGAGGTTTGAAAAGAAAGAGTAGATTGAAGGTAGAAGAGAGAATTAGGAATTGGATGAATCGAGAAAGGATTGAAGAAGAGAGAAACATGCTTATGGAAAAGAGATGGAGAAGAATATAAGAAAGAATAAGTTTAATTTGTTTTGATTTGATTTATTTGTTTAATCGAGTGTTACTGAAGGTCAAAACCACACTTGTAGATGAACAGCAATTGTACAATATAACCCAAAACTGAAGGGATAAGGGGTTCATGCCTTCCACAATTGTATTAAGTCGCAGTCCAGCGTGTTAGCAATAATGCATAGGGGAGTCACCCACTAGTAAACAAGAGCTAAATAAAATTTAAAATTATAATAATGATCCTATTTACCAACCCCCTCCGCTCAGGCAGGATATGACACAAAGTCAATTTTTAAGCGGAGTTTAACAGGTTTGAATTCAGTTTTCCTTCTCCTAGACTAGTTGCCTCACCTAGGTTGAAGAACCTAGTCTGTCCTACTATTTACGCATAGCTGGAGAGAGAATAATTGGACTCATACCTTTCCCAAGGGTATTAGTGCTATCATTCTTGTCCTGGATTTGAACTTGAGTCGCCGTGTCCATTTTCTACGACGATAACCATTACACCACGACGATAACCATTACACAAAACATGATAATACGGAACGCTCGGTGATCAGGAAACGTACAAATACTTGTGAATATTGGAAGCGGACATCATCAGACAAGTGGAAATGGGAGAAAAAAATTAAAAAGAGTATCTCAACAGAACGTGAAAGCTACTCGAAACCTTGGCATAAAGCAGCAACCTAATAAAACACTTGGGAAGTCCACCTCACAAGATACTTGGGACCATTCTTGAAGTGGACCAGAGAATAATAAAACTAATGACCTTGCATAAGGTCTTATCGAATTCTGAACTTTGGTGTACTGACAGATAACAAAGTAAAATTGAAAATAAATGAAAAGAAAATAAGTACCAGGACCTTGTAAGAGAACTGATTAAACTATGGAACATGAAAGAGACGGTGTAATTGTGACTGGCACTCTTTGTACAGTCACTCAAGTTTTGATAAAGAGACTGCAGGACTTGGAAATAAGAGGACCATTAAAATTATAGTATCATTAAGATCGTTTAGTATACTGGAAAGAGTTAAAGGGACTTCAGGAGATTTGCTGTCACTCAAACTACAGTCAAAGACCATCAGCTAAAGCTGGCGTGAAAAACTCTCAAATGAGTATAATAATAATAATAAAAATAATAATAATGCAGCAAATTAGCACAGAAGGAGTATAAGGTGAGACACGACTGGGTCGGCAAGGTGATCGACTGGGAAATGTGCAGGAAATTTCAATTCAACCATACAAACAAATGGTATATGAAGAATCCGGCACCTGTCCTAGAAAATGACACGCATAAATTCCTATGGGACTTTAACATACAAACGGATCAACTAATCCCGGCCAGAAGAACATACCTTATAATAATCAACAACAACAAAAAAAAGAAGAGAATATGCAAAATTGTCGACTTTGCTGCCCCGGTTGACCACATAATAAATTTGAAGTAAAGTGAAAAGAAGGATAAGTACCTCGACCTTGCTAGAGAAATTAAAAAGCTTTGGAACATTAAAGTAACGATTGTGCCAATTGTGATTGGTGTGTTAGGCACAATAACTAAAGGATTATTAAAAGACCTGGAGGACTTGGAAGTTGGCGGATGGGTAGAGACTATCCAAACGACAGCATTGCTGAGGACGGCCAGAATCCTGAGACGAGTCCTGGAGACTTGAGGAGACTTGCTGTCAATCAAAATCCAGTGAAAAACCATCAGCTAACATTGATGTGAAAAACTCTAAAGGAGTAAATAATAATAATAATAATAATAATAATAATAATAATAATAATAATAATAATAATAATTGCCGAATTGTGGACTTTGCTGTTCCGGCTGACCTCAAAGGAAAATTGAAAGAAAATGAAAAGAAAGAAAAGTACCTGGACCAAGCAAAGGAAATTGAAAAAAAATTCGGTGATACCAATTGTAATTGGTGCACTCGGCACAGTCACCAAAGGATTGATATAGGAACTGTAAGACTTAGAAATAAGAGCAAGAGTGGAGACCATCCAAACTACAGCATTTTTAAGATCGGCCTAAATAATGAGAAGAATTTTGAAGACATGAGTGACTCGCTCTCACTTAAGTTCCTGTGAAAAACCATCGACTAACGCTCGTGTGGAAAACTCTCAAAAAATAATAATAATAATTGTTTAAAAAATATAAAATAATAAATTTAATTAGCCTGCAGTTTAAACTAGGTTTCCATTCCCAAAAGCTTAATATACTTGATCACTCTTACCATCATGTCACACATAAGATTATAAGAAGGATACCCGTCGTGTTGGTTTGATAATCGTATTGATTGAGAAACTGGCAGTTACCAAGCGCCGTTGAATCTATCTTGTACTCTATCCTTACTCGGGAATACATACTCGATCACCGATACTGAACACACTTTACACACACACACACACACAAACACACACACACACACACACACACACACACACACACACATATATATATATATATATATATATATAGCAAACTACTTTATATATCATCATCATCATTATGTCGTGCAGCTAGCACGGATATTCTTGACTCTTTCTCGCCACTTCTCCCTATCGTTCATCGCCTCCGGCAGGTCTTCAGAGCTACATCCCATATTCTCACATAGCTGCTGAATGTATGTTCGAGCTGGTCGTACTGCTTTTCTCGGCTATATGTGGGGGTTCATAGGAGTACATCCCTTATAAGCTGGTCTCTGCTTCTCCTGCTGTGTCCTGCGTGTCTGGTTCGTCTAACTTGGATAGTTTTCGTGATGGGAGGCAGGTGGCCGTATAGTTGGTGCTTTGTGGAGTGTTGCCGCCATGACTTGTTCAATATTTCTCGCAACATTCTTGTGTAATTGCCGTCTAGCTTCTTCTCTAGCCGTTTTGTTAGTGTCCATGTGGTGCTTCCATACAGCAGTATCGACACGACCGCTGCTGGAAAAAACTGCGTTTCATTTTATCGGTCATATATATATATATATTAGATGTATATATATTTAATCCATAGATTATATATATATATATATACATTTATTTATTATTATTATTATTATTATTATTATTATTATTATTATTATTATTATATAATAGCTCTATCCTAGATATTGAGCCCTCTCCATATTATATTGCACTTGATTCGACATATACCACGAAGTTATTTAGCGACAAACAACACTCTTATAATATATATATATATATATAGTGAGAGAGATATAGAGATAGAGAGAGGGAGAGTTACACATTCAAATATGTGTTATTTGATATGGTAACACTCATATTTTAGCTTGGTAGATGTACCCTTTGTTACTAAGTAGACATCCACTTAAGTAATGAACACGCCAATTGCATTTTCATTTAGATGTTCTGATGAAAACCAACGCTTTCAGTTTGGTGTAATCTTTTTTCAAGTCAAAAGAAAAAACAGAGAAAGAGATCGAATTCTTATGAAATATCTATATCTATATATGTCAACAGAGTATTTATTAATAACTGTTTTCATTTTGTCATAAAACGATATAACAGACAGACAGACAAACAGAGCATGTTTGTATCTTGTACATAGATGTGTATTTGTACCTGACATTCATCTGTCATTGTTCGAGGTTAGGTGAAGCCAAGTGTTTGAATTATGATTTGGAAAGGTGTTGCAATGTAATAATCTTACTATTTTCTCAATTTGGATGTTTTCCAATCTTAGGAAAGTTTACTGAATATCATCACGCACACATTCAGCTATTGTTATTTGTTAGTACGTGATTTAAACTCGTTTTCTAAGCGAAAGCTTGATCTTATTTTATGAAGCTAATGACTTTACAGTATTGCCTATAAGAAAGTGCGCTTTAAATAAAATGTAATAATTTTTCTTCTAAACACGAGATACCAGGATTTTATTTATCATCATCATTATGATCATAAAATAGAAAATAGCACGAACTTACCTGAATCCTTTTCGCCATCCGTCCCTATTTTCCATTGCTCTTGAACAGTGTCCACGCAGAGCTGGTAAATATAAGTTTTTGTTAGTCGCCCTTAATAGGTAGTCCCATAACAAGGACTTCCCCGGAGAACATAGTTTATGAGTCTATCTTTGCATCTCCAACGGAACCTAGTTTAATTGTACGTGATACGTGAATGGTTCCTTAAACAGAAACCAAGTGGCCGTACAGATTCTGATTTGTTACATGCTGCCTCTAGGTTTTTCTAAAGACAAGTAGTTTCCATCTAGGTTTTTTCCAAGAGTTTCATTAAAGTTTAGGAGTCCTGTAATACAATAGTACTGACACGGTTAGAACGTGAAAGAATACCCGCTTTATTTCATCTGAGATATTAGACAAACATATGGTAGTTTACCCGTCTTTTGCTGTCAATGACTTTCGCCAATGGCTCTAGAGACAAAGATTAAATCCCAGGTCGATTGAAAAAATGGTACTTGATCCCTACTTTCTTAACACTCAGCATTATAAGGTATGGATCAAGGGTAAAGTGGTGCAATCCAGAGAGAGGAGAGGCGGCCTCCCCTACACCTTGGTGTAGCAGATACTGAAAAGGGAGCCTTCAGGTTGCTCTCGATAACGGTCGCCAACTTTACTTATATATACATATATATATATATATATATATATTCAAAAACATTCGATAAATACTTTTCCTTCTCCTAGACCAGTTTTCTCACTAAGGTGAGGGATCCCCGTCTATCCTTCTATTTACGTGTAGCTGGAGAGAGAAAAACTGAATGCACACTATTCCTAAAAGTTTCAGTGTTATGTGTAATAAGCCTGCTCTTGTATTTGAACTCGAATAACCGTGTCTACTTACTCTGACGATAACTATTTCGCCACGAGCACCCCTCTTTTCTTTCTATTTCTCTAACTCTTTCTCTCTCTTTCTTTTTCTCTCTCTCTCACAATCTCTCTCTCACAATCTCTCTCTCTCTATATATATATATATATAATATTGTGTATGTATTGTGGTTGGTTGTTTGGGTTTTATGGCGTATCAACCTTGGTAGGTTATTTAACGCCAAATTCTGTCTATACGAGGATCATTAAATAAGTTTCCAGACTTTTTTAGTTTGGGCACTTTTATTGATAGTATACACATGAAACTTTAGTCCGCTTCGAAGTACTCTCTTCCGGCTGTAATGCACTTGCTATGCCGTTCCAACAACTTCTGGAAGGCCCAATGGAAGTCCTCTTGTGTGAGAGTGTCAAAGACTTTCGTCACAGCCTCTTTCATCTCCTCAGTTGTCTCATAACGACAGCTTAGGAAATAACCAAAAGTCACAGGGAGCAAGGTCTGGACTATCGGGAGGCTGAGGAACTGCCTTGATGCCGATCTTGGTCAAATAGTTGTGACAAGGATGGAGTTGTGGACTCGAGCATTGTCCTGGTAGAAATGCCATTGACTCGATTTGAAGAGTGCTGGCCTCTTCCGACGTAACCGCTTCCTGAACACCCTTAAAACCTCAACATAGTAACCCAAACCCCAACCCTTTGACCAATCAATTCTGGTGTATTGACTTCCTTTCCCCTCTCACACCTCTCATCATCCCTCATAGACTCTGTGCCTTACTTGAATCTCTTATGCCACTCAAAAACTGATGCTCGATTCATGCAAGATGGTTCAAAAGCAGTCTGAAGCATTCCATACGTTTCTGTGGCATTTTTTTTAAAATAAGAAAATTCGAATTTCAGTCACGCTAATTGGTTCATTTTCGAATTAATTCTCTTGCAAAAGGGATGAATAGCGAAAAGTTCCTGCTATGAGCTATGTAGTTCCACTACATGTCTTCTATTGGCCAGGTTTTTTAAAAGAAATATGAAGAATGATATATCATGGAGCAAAGAAACCACTTGAAATAATACAATCGCGTGCAAATTATGTGTATTAGATCGGAATATTTGGTATCATAAAATTATGAGCAATAAATCTCTTCAGAAACAATAGCACAGATATAAAACTATAGATAAACTATGAAAGCAATTCCATTACCTCTTGGCATAAAATAACCGTTTATCTGTTGACATGTAGGTGATATCAATTAATCATCATCATCATCATCATGTCGTGTCGCCAGCACGGATATTCCTGACCCTCTCTCGCCACTTCTCCATATCGTTCATCGCCTCTGGCAGGTCTCAGGGCTACAACCCCTATCCTCATATTGCTGCTGTATGTATGTTCGAGCTGATCATCCTGCTTTTGAACGGCCATATGTGGGGGTCCATAGGAGTCCATCACTTATGAGCTCGTCTTTGCTTCTCCATCAGTGTCCTGCGTGTCATCCTTGAATCTCTTATGCCACTCAAAAACTGATTCTCGAGTCATGCAAGATGCTCCGAAAGCAGTCTAAAGTATCCCATACGTTCTGTGTCATTTTTTACAAGTTTTAAACATAATTTTATTGCATATCATTCTTCTAAAGTGTCAGATTGCATTCTTGAAATACACCACCTGTGACAATCAGGATTTAGTAGGGTGTATTGTACCATATTCACAATTAACGCAATGTGCGAAAGAACATATAATGTTCATAACGATAGAACATAGAAATCTCGTAATTCTAAAACATGTAACGATTTCTTGTTCAGATACGAAACCTTTTTATTAACTTTGAGTTAAAGGTCTCGACATAAGGAGGAGAGACACAATCTTCTGTGCTGTCTTATTCATTTGGCCCCCAACTCGAGCGGCCCCCATAGGGCGCACGTTCGCCTCGCGCCTGAGAGCTCCAAAAGTCGATCCTTCTCGTTTGGCGTCTAGTACCCGACGCTTTCTCTCTTCAAATTCTCACACAAACCTCCGCGTGCTTCCGGTGCGTGGCGCCACCCGCGCCCTGTCACCTCGGTTCGTTTCGGACTATCATGACATCTGAGTGACACCTCCATCCGCCCGCGCGTACCCACTTTAACACCTGCTTCAATGTTGCACCTAACTAACCCATGTGCTGAGCTGAAAGGTTCTCAGCCTAACTAAATGAACCGAAATCCCTCGGCTATTCTATAACAGTATTCCAATTGCTACTGTAGCTGTTACTTTGAACCTGAAATCATAAAAATTGGTCAGTTATCCCATACTATGTATAGCAATAACATACTGAAGTTTCAAGAGTCTACGACATTTTTAAATGCCCATACGTAAAAAGTCTGGAAACCTATTGTATGCACCTCGTATCCCTCCTCCTTAAAGCCAGCCGGGTTTTAATCACAGCCTGGAGAATCTCGCGTGTCTAGCCTCACTGAAGTATTGTGATTCAACGAAACAGTCCGTCTGTAAAAGACTATATATATATATATATATATATATATATACAATCTTGAATATATAATCTTGAATAAGGTATAGCTCACATTGATAAAGAGTGAGTGTTTTTACTACATTCGGTTCATGAACTACGTTCAACTTCTCCAAATCTTTAAGTATCACATGGTATAGATTATATGGGAAAGTATTTTACGTATTGCGTCGTTGTTATTATTCTGTTTTGTAAAGATAAGTTGGGACAATATCTAATAAAGAACTTTTTCTTTCCCAAACAGCATGAATAAATTAACTTTAAAATATCATCATATATCTTCTTTGGGTCTTTTGAGACATTAACCATTTATTGGTTTGATTTGATTTAAGAATGAAGCGTTTACCAGCGTGCGGAAGTCGAACAGATTTTGAGATAAACAAATGGGTAACAACGATTCATTCTTTTAACTAATCGACTCAGTCATTTTCTCCAAAATATGACTTGGAAGATATTATCGATAAAGACTATTTCACTATTTTCGGGATATTTAAAATTAGCCATTATTGTCATGGAAAAGTATATAGAGTCTCGACTGGCACACATAGTTATTGATCATTATTGATCATCCACAATACATAACAAACTTTTCTCTCATTCGTTGAGACTTTTGAAGATTCTACAAAGTTTGATTTCTTCCTTGTAAAATTGAATTTATTTATATACTGTAAGCAACAACCAAACCGTTATTAAATTCTTCAAACGATGGTTAAGAAAATATGCAGTCACAATGCTGAGAGGATTTTCATTATGGTCTTCTACGTCAGAAAGTATTACTGTTGTCCGTCATGTAACGTCCAGGCGAACAATGCCGATTTGCTTAATCGACCATTAATAATAGCAATAACTATTTCAAATAGTGGAGTGAAGTAGACCAATGTTGTTTACAAACTTTAAGTTTTGTATATATGGTCAGAAATTGGGTATTTTTTATTTCATTTTATATTCCATTAGATATTATATTGGTTCAAGTATGTTTTAAAGTGTAAAAAGGTCCTATTTATACAGTGCCTAAATCGTACAACGACCAATTCTTTTAGAATGGATCTTAGAACCTTTTAGCCCTTGGTGCACAAAATTAGGTGTGATAATATATACGTGTGTAGGTTCGAGCATATTTAGGTATATATATATATATATATATATAAGTACTGGTGAATTAGCTCTTTTTTTAGTGATATATCAAACTTTGCTGGTTATTTCAATGTCAGAGTCATCATTGTATAAGAACAAAGGCGGTAATACATAAACTACATTTAATGGAATAAGGGACACAATGGCATGACTGGAGTTCGAACATGCTTCATGGCTGCAGTCCAACAATTTAAAACGCAGTGAAAACCTCCCTTAAGTCTGAGAGTATCTTTATTGATGTGTATGGTCATACGTATATTTGAATGCACATGTATGTGTGCGTATACAGTACTATTAAAAGGTTAGTGTTTGGTTTCATTTGATTTTATGGGATATCAATCACTGTAGGTTAATTAATGTCAAATCCTGTTTATACATATATTTTGATTAAATGTTAAGAGAAATATTGAACAAGTCCTGACAGAAACACCCCACAAGGCGCCAACTATACGGTCACCAACCACCTATCACGAAAACTATACAAGCTAGACGAACCAGACATGCCGGACACTGCTGGAGAAGGAAGGACGAGATCGTAAGTGATGTACTCCTGTGGACCCCCGCATATGGCCAATCAAAAGCAGGACGACCAGCTCGAACATACTTACAGCAGCTATATGATGATAGGGGATGTAACCCTGAAGACCTGACAGAGGCGATGAATGATAGGGATAGGTGGAGAGAGAGGGTCAGGGATATCCGTGCTAGCCGCACGACATGATCATGATCATGATGATTTGTAAACATATTTTTTGATAACATTTTAAAACTAGACTGAGCTCATTTTTTGGCACACAGTTAAATGTTTTCAACTAGTGCGATATAATAATACTTATAATTTTATTTACTAGTTATCATTTATTGGCACAGAGCTCAATGGTTTCAAGAATTGCTGTGTAACAGTAACAATTTAACATCAGTCATTTGTTTGCACACATTTAGACAGGTATACATAATACCTAAGAAATTCGTTTGTCGGCAATTTCATTTTTAAACGTATTATTTTGCACACCCGAATTGCTGTTGTTTCTACACAGTTAAATTGTTTCAATTATTGCTATCTAACACTTATGATTCTATTCAATTTTAAACTGTGGTTTGCAGATAGTGAAGTGGTTACAATCATCGCTACTTAATTCTAATTATTCTATTCAATATTACTCATTTGTTTGCACACAGTTAAATGGTACCAAGTATTGCTATGTATCACTAACATTTAAATTAAATACCAGGCATTTCTTTACACACCGTTAAATGATCAAACAGTTCTATTTCAAATTATTCAACTGTGCATAAGTCATTTGTTTGCACTCAGTTTCAATTTCAAACAGTTCTATTTGACGCATAGATAGGACCCTATCAGCTGCTTCAGCTCGGGGCCAGAGTGGATCTGTGAGGGATGAAAATGGAGGGCTAATCCACCTTTCTCGTAGCTCCAGCATTACTGGAGCCTCACTATCAGATTGAAGTCTTCAGCATTAGTACAGTCAGAAGTTAGGAGCCAAGAATATAATTTGCTCAATTAATTCGGTACAAGGAAGTCCATGTGAGTAGGATATTCTTTTTTCCGGAACAATGAGCTCCATAAATTCATAGAAGCACTAAGGAGACAAATAATCGGATTCCTATAGACTGACAACTATTTTGCTGTTCACAAAAAAAAGAATATAGACAGACACGTAATAGTCCTGAGCAATCGTAGATGGGTTGTTAGTTCACGGCAGGGTATCTAATCAACCCGAAAAAGATGGTAAAAAAAAAAGACACCAATGTTTGGAAAAATCAGTTTGACTGTGAGTGTCCACATTCGGAAGTGTCATAAGTAACCTCCGAGCAGAATAAACCAGAGGATATTTTTTATCAATAAAGACGGCAATATGTGTATTCTGAAATTCGTTTTTTGTATAACTGTCTCGTAGTTTGTACGGTTTAGCCCATACCCTGTGGCCAATAGTTCTCCGTTTGGAAACAATTAAAACGCCGGGTGCGGGGAGACGTGAGCTCATCGGTGAGACTGAACAATCCACGAAGATAACTGACGCATTTGTTTATCATTCTATATTTCAATCATCATTGAGTGATTCTTTGTACTTTTTTTCTGATTTGCGTGCTTCACATGTCATTTATTGAAATATCCTGACTTAATTTGCTTGACGTATATTTCATGAATGTCTGCTTTTCAGCAATTAAATAAAATGTTTCTTGTCGTTTTTCTCATTTGTTTCTAAGTATCAAAACTCTTGTGTAAACATCCTCTCAGCATGATCGCTCTGCAATATTTGTCAAGAGGTTTAGCGCCAGCCTAGCGACAATTATTATTGTCAATAATTTATTTGAAACGTTTTCTTTATGAAAACCTGGATGCAATAGCGTTGGGTTGATTGTTGGTAACAAAGTAAAACACAACGCAAACTATAAATGAGGCGGCGTTTGGGATATTTACTTTATAATTTATTTTATGGCATATTAATCTACGTGGGTAATTTATTGCTACATCCATGTTTCTAGAATAACAGTTGTGACACTATGTAACCCATATATTGGTGGATAAAAGAGTTCTTGCCTGTCCCTATGTTATTTGTCCAAAAGTGAACGTAATAGCATGACTGGAGATCGAACTCGCTTACTACGATATAACAGTTCAGCACATTAGCCGAAATGCCAAGGAAAATCCCCTGATTCTATAATTACAAAAAGTCTGTGAAATCGATCCCACAAAACTCAAATAGAGAAAAATCATTAAAGTTACTTTAGGCTTCTAGAACAGCCGTAGACTCCAAGCGGAAAAAAATTATACCAGCACAAAATCTGCAATGTTGAAACAGAATAAAGAATTCCTGAAATCTTACCATGTAGCCGCTTTGAAAGATTCTGTATATATCGCAAAGTTCTGATCAATCACATGCATGCCAGTATTTCTCGAAGAATACTTTCATGAATCTTCGTTTTAGAACATAATTATGAAATTATGAACAAAGAATAATTTAAACTTAGTTTAAAGTATTCTTTTCTCACAACTTGATAATTGAAAAAAAGGTATTATCTTTATATTTGAATGGCATTTAATTGCCTCAACTTTTAGCGCATTATATT
>OY757931.1:77877995-77960495 GCA_963585895.1 Sepioteuthis lessoniana | reverse complement strand
TGTATACGCGAGAGTATGTGTATGTATATAATCATTCGTGTAAGAACTCATCTGTGTCTATATTCATTGAATACGTTGATGAAAACAGACACACACAAATATATATATATATATATATATATATATATATATATATATATATATATATATAACTTGGTTCTTTTGTTTCATTTTTTATAAGGAAGCCGACATTTCTTAAGTCTCGTTAACAGATTCTTTGCTGTCGTTTCCGTAAATCCATTGACGCAAGTCCAAATGAAAACGCATCGACTTACCATTGTGTCTCGTACACGTTCCGTTCAGCAACATGCCAATAGATGAATGAAGAGGCTCTTTTGAAAACTATTTCTACGTCGTCACGTCCAAAATCTGCTAATACTTACACCCCGTCTCACATCCCCAGAAACCAAGTACTCACGGAAGTCTACGAAAATAACAATTAAACAATCACTCTTATATATATATATATATATATGTTTGTGTGTGTGTGTGTGTGTGTGTGTGTCTACTCTTTCCATTGTTGCATTGGTTCGTTTGCCTCATTCTTTTGTATTCGTTTAGATTTGTATCATTTTTAGTTTGTTCATTTGCATTGTATCATTCAATGATTACTTTCTGAGGCAGCAACTTCGATATACACATTTGTCTGACAACTTTATTATTCAATTGTTGAAAAATTGCGCTGATTTTCAAAATATAATGCGAAAGCATGGCGCAATGTAATTCAAAAGCCGTACATTAGGAGAATTATTAAAAATTATTAAAATATTTTTGTATTTTATGTGGAATATGAAAGCACAATTATATATATATATATATATATGGTAGGGTGTATGAGAGAGAGAGAGAGAGAGAGAGAGAGTGAGAGGGTCTTTGTCTGTGAGTATATTTGTATGTTTGTATATGTTTTCCGTTTGTTCTACGAAAGAAAAATAAATTAAATCGCTCTTATACACACACATACACATACACACATACAGATTTCTCGAGTGTGTGTTATATGCCCGTTGTGTTATAATATGTGTGAGCGTGCTTTGCATTCTGGGTGTGCAATTTTACACTCATATAGTATATATGCCTAACTGTTTACGTGTGTCCGTATCTTGTGTGTCGTCAGAAAGAACAATTTAATTTTCTCCAATATACATATATATGTGTGTGCGTTAATATGCTGGTGTGTTAGAGAGAGAGAAAGAGAGAGAAACCAAAAGAGAGAGAGAGAGAGAGAGAGAGAGAGAGAGAGAGTGTGTGTGTGTGTGTGTGTGTGTGTGTGTGTGTGTGTCCTTATATGTTTGTGTGTGTCTGTGTGTTCTTATAGGCATATCTATGATTTGAATATGGACATTTTGATCAAAATATAAAATCACATAATTCTGTTTTGGTGTCTGTCAATAACGCAAAAAATGAAAATAGAAATATAAGATAAAAATAAAAAATAAAAAATAAAATAAAAGATTGAATTAATTCTTTTTACGGAAATAAATATCCTGTAAAGTTTGGCATTGCAAGGGAATTCTGTGTAATTCCAAAAATTAGTAAAGTTGTATTTGTAGACATTATCTGAAACTAATATTCACTTAAGTTCACAAAAGAATATATATATATATATATATAGAGAGAGAGAGAGAGAGGGAGAGAGAGATTTGTAATGTATACTCAAGCTATTGTAATTTTACTTTTAATTTAATAACTTTCAATGTAGATGTTATTAGACGCTTCATATTGCCACATTTTGGTAATCATCGTTTTCTCTCCCGTTTTCTCTCATGGGATTTCACGTCAAAAATTGAATAAATATGGAAACTTTTTCTTTTATATATTTTTTTAAAATGTTGATATTTACATAGAGCTTAGAAATTTTGGTAGTTTCTAGAAAAAGTAAGTTTGAAAAAGTTCATATCCAACTAGAAGTCGATTTATTCGGGAAGACTAAATTCCAGACCTTTCCGACAAATTGGTCTCACTAATTGTATAACACTCCTACCAATACAGATCCTTTATCGTCACTTCAGCAGACTGCCACAAACATTTCCCACTTAAGATTGTGTTCGCTGAACATATTTAATAAATGAACGGCGGGATTAATATAAGATAATGAAACTGTAATAAAAGTCAAGTATTATATTGACGCTATATCACACACTGTGTCCAACAAGGAATGTAAAAACTGTAAACACTGACCGGAAGATCACAAAATTCAGGCGGACAACCAAACAAGTAAAATATGTTGTTTATCTGCGGATTTTCATGATAGTTCAATTTCATGATAGCGTAAAAGATTGCGTATTCACATGAATATAAGGTCCGTATAAGCTTTGCATGTTTCAAATATGGCCGATGTAAATCAGAATTTAGGAAAACGTTTTCTACACCATACAATATTTGAGCAATAACAATTTGAAAAGACATTGTGGTAATTCACTTAATATACAGACATTGTTATTATTGCTGGATTCAAAGGGCAAACTATTTTAAAGTAAGGTTACTCGTAATTTATTCTATTGACGATGCAAACCTCGTACGTTTTTGATCTATTAATAGCTTAGTGCATGCTTGGAGGCGGACATGTGAAACAGGTTTTGATCTAACCCAGAATTTTGAACAAAATATCTTTAAATCTACTCATATGCAAGATAGAGGTAGTAATTTACTAAGCCTTTTGTTTAGATATGGCACAAGACCGAATGAATGGTACATCCAATGAATCTCTTACTCACTCTTGCAGGTTTGCTGGTCAAGCTTGCAAACCATTACACTACCTGAGGCGCGAGATCGGCACGTAAGCCGGAACTTAATGGGTGTACTTCAATACAGAAGTTTTTAATCTTAATATTGGTAATGAACATGTGTCGTTCATATCCATACATTGTAAAGGTGCGCCTGAAACGATATCCATCCAATATGTCTCCTTTCATTTATGGGTAGAACAGACTAAGCTTTTTAATCTTGGTATGGCAACTGGTCCTGAAACAAACTTATTAATCCCCACATGCTTGTAAGCGTGTAGAAATCGCTCCATAATTCATTTTTAGGAAATGATTAACGGATATATTTAATTTTGAGGCCAATTTTTTCTCGAGATCATTTGTATAACATATTAGAATTTCAACTTAACAATAATATTGCCTTAACTTTTGGTCTTTAATCACAAAAACATCCACACAGATTTTGAAAGAAGGATGTATCCATATGCGCAAGCGAGCATAATCAGCAATTTTTATCACCATACCTGAAATTTCATTTATTGAAACTTAGCTTGAATGAATGTATCTCTTGATCGATTAAATAACCATATGGGACTTTTCTTTTTTTTAAGACAGATATTCGATTCAATAATTTCACATTCCCAAAAATGAACCGACAAGTTAATAGAAAAGAATTCCATTCATCCAAGAACCAGTTAGATTGATTGATATATATATGAAGAGATTATATATATATATATATATATATATATATATAAGGGTCTTTTAAAACTTCTAATCTTCACCCAGAAATAATAGTCATAGCTAAATATTTTTTGCGGCAACATACTGTGAATGGTTTGTGAGATAAGAGATAGGTGGCCGTATATTTGGTGTTTTGTGTGATGTTGCTTCCAGAATTCGTTCAAAATAACACATAGCATTGTTGTGTAGTTACTATTCAGCTTTTTGTCATGCGATTCGTTAACATCAATGTGGAGGGATCCAAAACAAAGTATTGATACAGTCATAGCAAGGAAGAAATTCCATTTTATTCTATCGGTGACATCAGATATCCAAATGATCGAAATTGTTAATATCAGTCCGATTCTATACGAGGCGTATCTTGGCATCACTTTCAGTAAATAAAATATTGCTTTAAAAAACATTAACTCTGTCTTTTCTTTTCCCACGAAGTGGCTAATGACTTTTGCTGCTATCTCTAGGTTATGCAGCAGAAATTCGCCTTGGTCAAGTGTTTTCCAATGTGCTTCGTCATCTGTTTAATCTAAATCTGTTATAGTTTCCGTTGAATATTGTTGGCTACTTGCTGTTTTTATTGTGAAATCATTTTCTTTTATTTCATCTGTTGACATTCAAAGTGCGGAACGTTGGCAAATTACAAACAAATGCGACGCTAATGAATCTCCTTGTAAGACTTCAGAGACAATTTCAAAGAATTTAGTGTCTTAAATCAGATGAGAAAAATATGTTCTTCGATTTTTTGTAAAGCATATTATTGTTCCAGTTTATTTGGGGAAACCATTATGACAATATGAGCTATTTACTAGTGCTAGATATTCGTGGAGAGTATGATGCATTTTTTGTTATTTAGAAAAAGATACATTCGTTTTGTAACAATATAAAAAAGACAAAGTAATTGTGAAAGAAATTCGAAAGTTGATTTGAAAGTTCAGTTACGGAGTAATACTGTTCTAACTTTCAAATTTCCAAAACAAAAAAGTAAGCAGGTTTAGGATTTTCTTAGTGTATTGATCAATTTTAACTCATGAAATAAAAACAGTAAAGTTGACGACCGTAGTCGAGGGTGACCAGAAGGCTCCCTTTGCAATAGCTACTACACAGACGTGTAGGGGAGGGTGCTACTCCTTTCCCTGGATTGCTTCACTTTACCCTCGATACCTACCTTATATTGCTGAGTGTTAAGCAAGAAGGTATCAAGTACCATTTTTGAAGTCTTTGGCATGACGCGACCTGAGATAGAACGCAGGTCTCATGGACTGTTGGCGAAAACTCTACCTGCTTGGACAATGAGTGGGTTACTGTTGGAGATAAAAGGTAAAATATTTGGATAGATTAATTAGAGCTTTATTTTTTGTTTTGGTTATCGTGAAAAGAGATACTCTCCCACAAGGCGGGGACGTGGAACATTAATTAACCAAACCCTTGTATTGTGTTTTTATTGGATGACCAAGTAAATCTGATACCTGAAAGGGATACTCTTCCAACAGACGTCGATTAAAATATTTGATTGGCTGACTACTCAAAAAAGAGCAGAAAAAGACGAAATTATTTGTGTTTGGTTAGCCAATCTGCACTACATGGACGCTAACAAAACGGCTGGAGAAGAAACTAGATGGCAATTACACAAGAATGTTGCATGCAATCCTGAACAAGTCCTGGCAGCAACACCCCACAAGACACCAACTTTACGGCCACCTGCCCCCTATCACGAAAGCTATTCAAGTTAGACGAACCAGACATGCAGGACACTGCTGGAGAAGCAGAGATGAACTCATAAGAGATGTACTCTTATGGATCCCCACACATGGCCGCGCAAAAGCAGGGCGACCAGCTCGAACGTACATTCAGCAGCTATGTGAGGATACAGGATGTTGTCCTGAAGACCTACCTAGGCCGATGAACGATAGGGAGGAGTGGCGAGAGAGGGTCAGGGATATCCGTGCTACCAGCACGATGATGATGATGATGATGATGATGATGATGGTTAGCCAATCGTAAATGCTTGTTCCCAGGATAATCCTTAATAAAAATAGATAATTTTGGGATTCGAAGAGAGAAGATATTCGATGTCCATACCAAAAAAGAAAAATAAGAAAATAAATATCTCCAAGAACTAAAGCCTCTTGAGCAAAAGCCTCACTCTCCAAAAAATTGAATACGATAAAAAGACTGCACCAGCCACATACCTCATATTTTTGATTTTCAAATACAAAAAAAAAACATACAATTTTATAGTATTATCACGAAACCTCTCCGACTGGGCCGAGTTTGACACGTTTTGGATTGCTGGTATCGGGTCGGATAATGTTATGGGATGTCACTCTACCACAATCGAACAGGGGAAGTTGCAACACAGAACCTTCGATCAACCAAAACCAATATGCAATAAAACACGCGATTAAAAGTACAAGTTCCTTTTATTAATAACCCCTAAAAAATTTGAGAGGAAATAAAACAACTTGCCATAAAAGAACAAAATGCTTATATCTCAATAACTTGGAGGTAACTCACCTAATTTTTGTCTGGAAAGATATGTGCGATGAAATTTTCTTTAAAGTGTTTGTGTATATCGATTCTACAGATTGGGTTAAAAAAAATTAAAGTTTAGTAAAAAATTATTTTTCTCTAAGTCCTTTTTTCTTTCTTTTTTCTTTCTTTTTTTAATAACTTGTCACATCGAGAAGGAAATAGATTATTGAGGTAGGCTTTCTCGTTGTTTTTATTCTTCATATTTTTCGCTAAAATGCAATTCTAGTTTAACTGGTCATATTCTTGTTTCCTCGTGATCTGATTCAAAATTCTCAGGATTTCTTCCTTTGATACATTGTTCCATTTAGATTCTGTTTTCGCCGTCGGTTAAGAAACAAAAGTGCGAAAGTTTCTTATATCTTTCTGACTGTTTTTGTAAGCTCCCAACATGAGTTAGCTTGAAGTGTTAGCTTACATAATGCACCAAATTACAAATACGTCTTTTATCGAAGACGATTTTCAGCCAACTGAACTTGCAATAATTCTCTGGTTAGAGAGAGAGAGAGAGAGAGAGAGAGAGATGAGAGAGAGAGAGAGAGAGAGAGAGCGAGCATCTTTTGCTTATCCCCGTAAAAAGCGATACAATTTTGACGTACGGATTGAATTATAGCCACAGTATTCTTTTGTTTGTTTGTTTTTTTTTTTACCAATAGGCACAACCGTTACAAATTCGTAGCAGAAGTTTCTTGACAAAACTATTTGATCCTGGAAGTTGACCAGTATTTAAAGAGGCGCACTGTTGACCTATCATTGGATTCATAGGCCTTAATTCACACCAACCATGCTTATTCCCATGGTTTCCATTACTATTCGCTTATGTGGCTCATGTAATACTCACAACCCTCAGGCACATTTATCCAGTTACAATCCGAGGTGGATAACAATTGCGATGTTTAATTATAATGTGTTATACAAATCTGGTGTTACGCTAAGTGTTTAAGTCTTATGGCTGGAATTTTTAGTAAATATAAACTGAAGAAATTAAATAATCCTTTCTTAAAATTATCTTTCTTAGGATGTGTAAATTGATCTTATTACATCAATTTTATTATCTTATTATATTGCGTGATTGTTTTTTCTCTATCTTCTTTTTTATCTTTTCATTCTCCTTTTCTAAAAGTACAATATGATTTGCAGAGGAAGTTTTGTATAATAAATTGCCTTGTCATTTTTTTCAAACGTATACCCTTGTTAAACATTTACAGAAACGAAGTATAAGTTTGATAGCGAAAGGAGTTAGCAATTTTGATAATTTTATTATTTTCTCTTTTGGAAGTTTTTCACAACAGCGTCGGCTGATGGTTTTTCACTGGAGTCTGAGATACATTAACTCTCTTCAGGTCACCAGGACTCTTCTGGCCGATCTCAACAAAGCTGTACTTTTGATGATCTTCTCTCTTCCTCTTATTTCCAGATCGTCCGGTCCCTGTACCAATCATTTTCTGACCGAGTAAGCCCATTAAAACTGGTATCACCGTCACTTTCATGTTCCATATTTTTTCAGTTCTCCAACAAAGTCTAGGAACTTATCCATCTTTTCCTTTTCTTTCTTTCACTTTCACCCTGTGGTCAGCTGGAATGGCAAAGTACATTATTCAGTAGGTTCTCTTTTATTGTTGACAATAACTAGGTCTGGTCATCTGGCTGAGATTAGATGATCTGTTTGTATCATAAAATCCCTGAGAATGTTGTGCGTCGTATTTTCTTGAACGGATTCTGAGTTGTGCATATACCATTTGTTCGTATGGTCCGATTTTATATCGTTGCACAGTTCCCAGTGTAAGACCTTCTCCACCCTGTGATGACTACACTTTTTGCGCTAATTTTCTACATTCACTTAATATGTGATTGATCGTTGCTTCTTTATAAGCACATAATCTACATTTGTTATTTTGTTGCGTCTTATCTATTCTTGCTTTGACATAGTTACCCTGAAGGCTTGTTTTTGAACACCTATTAGAAGACATTCAGTTTCTTTCTTAATGCTTCCCTTTCTTAGCCATGTCAAAATTTTCTTGCGTGAGATTTTGAATGTTTCTCACTTGAAATATTCATGGAGTTGTTTTTCACCCCGTTTTTGTTTTCTGGTTGTTTTTGTTCAGTTGATGTTTGTATTGTCGGAATTGTTTCTGCTCACTATAAGCGGTTTTCTTCTGCGTCTTTATATGTAGTCGGATAGTCGCTGTATCAATGCATCAACGCTATATTTAAAGTTGCCCTCTTCCTCATTCTTTACTTGACACATCCAATATGACTTCGTCTTCACGTGGATGAACAGGTTTATGCATCGTCATGAATTTTCTTTTTTCTCTGCTCCATTTCTTGTAGTTCTTTTCTCGTTCACTTTAAGAATGGTCCCGAGTTGCTTACGAGAGGGTCAGCCCAAGTGTATATCTCTTTTATAAGATTTCTGCTGTTTAGTTTGGTTTCGAGTAATTTTCTCGATCTCCTGAGGTATTATGTTTTATCTTTTTTCTTTCGTCTCCGCTTGATAAATGGTGTCCACTTCCAATATTCATAAGTGTTTTTAAGTTTCATTTCCTCTGAGCTTTCTATTTTTTTTTTTGATTTAGTAGTTCCATCCCTTCCGTAATTTGTTGCTTTCCGCTTTTCACATATTTCTTTGCCAAATTCCATCCTTTATCGTCACTGATTTTCCTCACCGCCTGTATTAGGGTTTCCAACTATATTTCATAGTTGTTCTAGCGTTTATCTGATAATATCATAAGTATAAATAATTCTATGCATATACATATATACATATATGAGTGCGTGTGTGTATGAACAAGTCTCGTCACTGATTATCCTCACCGGCTGTATTTGGGTTTCCAACTATATTTCATCACTGTTATTGGTATTATTGTCATATAAATACACTTCTTTCGTTACGTCTCTCTATTCCAATTTTATAACCATAGTCATTTGATTACACACTGTTATATGACAATAAGTTTTCAAATCTGATGAAGATAACTTCCCGCAGGTTTTTTTTAACCAGAGATAGATCTGTTGAAGAGCAGATAAGGATATCGATCCCTGAAGTTTGTTGTATAAGAAATAATGTGATAACTGCTAAGAAAATGAGTAGACAAACATGAAGAAGTAGAGTTCAACGAAATGTCAATTTCATTTCACGAAAATGGCGCGTTAACAAATAACTTTGGAAGGGATTTGTGGATTCTGTAAACTGGTTGAGATTGATCTGGGTTGGTTTCGAGATCGTCTCAGATCTGGAACAATGGTTGTCTAGTGAGGACCTCCCCAGGACAAGAACGATGGCTTCGCAGTCGTAAAGATGCGACTTTCGCTGTGAACTAGCTTGTGTGCGCTTCAGCCGAGACCTTGGAAGTGTTTAGCTACCAGGTAGGATCGAACCGAAGTGGAAACGGGATCGCTACGAGAAAACACGAGCGCGCTTTTGGCAATGGATCTGAACGTTTTAGGCCTCATAGCTGGATGGACTGCGTTTAAGCAAACTCGCAAGAGAACATAGACGTTCAAACTCATGAGTAGAATCGAGCGTGGGTGCCGGATCACAGACAGCGAAAAACTTTTAAGCGACCGGGCTATGATCGAACGAGAATGAGCAGGATCTTAAACAAATGTGAAAGTCGACAAAGTGCAAGGTCGTGCTATACTCTGAACCTAAGCCCATGGCCACCGAGCTGGTTTATTTGTCTCTGTCTTCCACCAGAAAAGACTTGACACAAGTTCAATGACAAGTTCAATGACTCAAAAGTCAGCTTAAAGAAGGGGTTAAGAGAGGGGGAGGTCGAGCTTGAGACAAAACTCGAACCCTGCTGAACTATGCCATGATATCATCGCCCATCCAAAGCCAGGAGCATTTCGGCTTCGAATTTTTCCTTGACCTTGAGCTGGCTATGCAGCTGGTTTATTTGTCACTTTCTCCCACCAGACAGGACTTGACATACGATCAATGACTCGAAGGTTGGATTATAGCGTGGATTAAATGAGGGTGAGGTCGGGCTTGAGCCTTGGATTGAGCCCTGCTCGACTATGCTGGTCATTGGCTAATTTAAAGTAATGTAAGCTTGTTGAGCCTTGCTGGACATGCATTCAAACGTGACTCCAGGCACGAATACCTGATTATAGTTTAACCTTGACCAAGAGGTGCGGTGCTATATATTGCTTGGCAATCACATCATCGCCCACCTGAAACTAAGAGCCATACGGCCTCGAATCTGTCCTTGAACTTGAAGCGCGGTGCCGAGCCGATGCCTGGTTACGCAGCTTCATATTTGTGGAAATTGAATCTATTTATATACGATAAGTGGGCAGCTATATCAATGTTTTCGGTGGCGAATGTTCTGTGTTATCAAAATCTCTTTTAAATATAAGTAATAATGAAATGAAATATCTCATTATACTACCAAGAGGTTCTTTTAAATGCTAAGTATATTCTTCAGTAATTATAAACTAATTCAAAGATAATCGGCCGAACTTATTTATTTTGAAACTAGTCCGTATTGAAACAGAAACTCACTCGTCACACAGAGGCGACAATGTTGATGCTCTCGTTTTCGGTAGGGGGGAGAGAAAAATGTCGTTTGTTGATGTCACAGGTTACTCAGCGTTTTCAATGTAGGTTTTTGAATTGAGTGGCCGGTATGTTAGGACAGGTCCCTAATAAAACACATTTTCTGCGAGGGAGGTATCTCAGTCGTCGGCTAAGGATAGATAGATAGATAGATAGATAGATGTCAGTACTGTTTTGTATAGAAGCATAAAATCCATACTGGCTAAATGAAGGGAATAAACACAGCATGTTTGTAAGGCCTAGGTTTGTCAATATCCACCTGTCTAATGAAATAGAAACAAGTAAAAATATCTTCCAACATACAAGGCACTTGTGTGCATTGACATAACAAAGCAAAATATCGTCTCCCTTTAAAATATACGATGGGAAGAAAAAAAAAAATTTTTTTTCCTATCCGATTCAAAGTAGGAAAAAGATATTTCTTTTCATTTACCCACCCTATCTCAATGAAGAAAGATGAATAAGATGCTATTCTTCAGAAAAGGATTTATGTTGAAAGAAAACGTTAAAATGT
Source organism: Sepioteuthis lessoniana (assembly GCA_963585895.1). NCBI lineage: Eukaryota > Metazoa > Mollusca > Cephalopoda > Myopsida > Loliginidae > Sepioteuthis > Sepioteuthis lessoniana. The sequence continues at coordinate 77,949,445 of OY757931.1, read as the reverse complement.
TTCGGGGAATTTTTACGCTCATTGGACTGTAGTGGTTATTTAATGGAATAATGCCACGTAAGGCGTGTTTACGGTGATGTGGTTTTCTGTAAGAAAACTAATTGCTTGCTCCTTACTTTAAAAACCTTTTAAATCCATATATATATATATATATATATAAGTATGGAGAAAAAGCTTGACGGCAATTACACAAAAATGCTACGAGCAATATTAAACAAGTCCTCTAGGCAGCACTCCACAAAGCAGCAGCTGTCCGGCCACCTGCAACCCGTCACAAAAACTATCCAAGTTAGACGAACCAGAATTTCAGGGCACTGGTAGAGAAGTAAGGATGAACTCATACGTGATATACTCCCGTGGACCCCTTCACATGGACGAGCAAAGGCAGGACGACCAGCTAGAACCTATATACAGCTGCTCTTTGCCGATACTAGATGTAGCCTTGAAAACCTACTGGGAGTGATGGACGATATAGACGAGTGCCGAGAGAGGACCAGGGAGATCTGGGCTGCCGGCGCGACATGATGATGATGATATATATATATATATATATATATATATATATATATATATATATAAGCTGCTTTACTGTATATATGCATAGAATTATTTCTAATTATGATACTATCGAACAAACACTAGATTTTTTCCAGTTTATAACCTCATTTAGTTAAATTAGTAAAAATAAGCTACAAGACCCCTTATTTAAATTCCTTATTATTAATTCATATTAATACTTGATTTTAATTTTTTTATAATGCTTATAAGAATATTTCCTTAACCAGATTTTTTATGACTAATTCCAAAGTGCAAATGCGTTATGTCATATAGTATAAAAACAAAAGCAAAACAAAAAAAAACATTTTATGAAAATATTCAAAATGAACAAAACTCCACACGAAGATGAATATTTGAGAAAATGGAAAAAAAAATTATTCCTATACATTTTATTAAGAATAAGTAATTTAGACACATAATAAAAACGTTACACTTGAAAATAAAATTTCGTGCACTGATTAGGTTACATAGATGAAGATGGTTTAAAAACGAGTGCGATTAACGTATCATAATATTTAATATGAATAAACGAATTTTCTTCACCCTTTGTGTCTGTGTGTGAGAGAGAGAGAGATAATAAGAGAGAGAGAGAAAGAGACATACAGACAGGAAGACAGACAGAGTGTGTGTATGTGTGTATGTGCGTGTGTGTTTGTGTGAGAGAGAGAGAGTAAAAGAGAGAGGGAGAGTGTGTGTGTGTGTGTATGTGTGTGTATGTGTGTTTTCTTGTATTAGTGAGAGAGAGAGAGAAAGAGAGTATGTGTCTGTGTGTTTGTGAGAGAGAAAGAGATAGTAAGAGAGAGAGAGCTTGTGTATGTATGTATGTGTGTGTGAGAGAGAGAGAAAAGAGAGAGAGAGAGAGAGTGAGTGTGTGTGTGTGTGTGTGTGTGTGTCTTTATCAATATACCTATGTATTCTCTGGTACCTTTTTTTTTACAACTTACATACCATCTTCGTTGCCGTTTAAGATTCAAGTCGACACAAATTCTATTTATATGAATAATCTCTCACCATCCAATGGGAAACAATAAATGAGCAATAAGAGGTAATCTATAATTGTCATCGAATAGTTCTCACTTGTGCTTATTGCGAGCACTGAATTCACGTTCCTCCTTTCGAATTGCAATTTCTTTTTCAGTTGATACTCTGATGGGAAACCACTATACACTCCGTGTTAAGACATTTCTCATTGTCATTCCTTTAATAAAAATCTACAGGACGTAGAATACGCCTATTGTATCTTGTGAAGTGGGGGTCAAAACCCTCACAAAAAAGAGGTGTCATAAGTATGATGACAAATTGCTCGTAATGGTGACTTTTCTCTTCTGGAAATCTCATCATTTCAATTATTCTACTACCCACTCGGATATCTCTTACTTTGATAAAAAAAATGTTTTTCCATCAGTTTGGTTGAAATTTTCACAGAAAACAGCAAACACACACACACACACACACACACACACACACATATATATATATATATATATATATATATATATATATATATGCACATACGCATGTATACGTAAAAATTAAACAAAGACAGAAATAACAAGTTTGTATTTAACTTAATTATGCTCTGTGAATATATATATATATATATATATATATATATATATATATATATATAAGTGTGTATGTATGCATATATATATATATATATATATATATATATATATATATATGTGTGTGTGTGTGTGTGTGTGTGTGTGTGTGTGTGTGTGTGTGTGTGTCTGTGTCTGTGTGTGTGTGCGTGCTTTTTTTTTTAATAAATGAAATAGTCTTATTGATAGATTTAGATATATGACTTTCTAATTTACTTTAGGATACGTTAAAGAAGTTTGACGCTATTATGTAGTGTACAATTGGTTTTTCTTACTGTCTTAAATGAATATCTTCTTCTTCTTCTTCTTCTTCTTCTTCTTCTTCTTCTTCTTCTTCTTCTTCTTCTTCTTCTTACAGAAAGATGGGTGGAACCCACTTTCAATGAAATACTTCTCAAATCACATCACAAACTACATTCTATGAGAGCCAAGTGAATGAAGTAACATCAGCAGGCAAAATAGACTATCTACAAGGAAACAAGTCATCAGAAAAGCTACTAGACAACTTTCTTTAAAATGATGTGACTAAAAAGAAAGATTGAAACTCGTTAAAATGTTTTCTTTAGAATATGAAGTCATGCTAAAAAAATGTGTAATACTAATTCGATGAGTAACAGTTAGTCAAAAGTGCGACGTTCGAGTTGCGTAAAAGGTAGCTGTTAACAGTCAGTGGTGGTGGGAGGTGGCTATAAAATTGCAGTAATAAGTGGAATGAGACATTTTTTTTTCAGTTAGACAAACTTAACCCGAAATTTTATTTAGGAAATAAATTTTAAACGAAAAGTACATTTGAAAATTCAACTTATATTCTTCGAATCCAATATATATATATATATATATATATATATATATATATATATATATATATATATATATATATATATATAAATTATTTCCAATCGCTTTACTGTAAGATGTGAAATATTAAATGGTCTTAAAAAGAAAACACTTATGAAAAGAGTTTATCTCTTGTTAACTCACAACTTATTAGAGTCACGTTCTGAATCAATTATGGTTATATAATCCTGTTGGTATTAAATACTAAAAGGGTGAAGTTTGAAATTCAAATAGTAAATCCAGTATCAGCAAGATGCTCTTTTTCATGCATGAGACGTCACATAAATACGTTTTCACGATTACGTATATTTTCTTTCTGAGCAATTAGATTTATTTTTATCAGAATGGAACGTTTATGGTTATTTATTTCTGACAGGAAATTGTTTATAGCTTATTATAAGACAATAATCTGACATTCGTGAATTCAGGGGAGACATTGTTGGGATAATGGCAAACGTGTTCGACTATGACATCGCAGAAAACGAGTTCGAATTCTTGTCGTACATTTGCGTTCACGTTTTGTTGATTGGTTGATGTTTTATAGCATATCAACCCTTATGTATTATTTAATGACATATCCTATATATATATATATATATATATATATATATATATATATATATATATATATATATAATTCATGGAATTTAGACAGTTAAGAAAATGAAATGAATCCAAAATCGAAAAAATATATTCAAAAACCGTTGTGGTTTTGGATGAGTATTTACGTGTGGTCTAATTCAACTAAATAAGGTAGTAAACTGAAAGAAAATCTGCTGTTTGTCCGATAGTATCATAATTAGAAATAAAGCTATGCATATATCGAGTAACACAGCTGTTTTATTTATATATATATATATATATATATATATATATATATATATATATATATATATATATATATATATCTTCATTACAACCACACGCAGTCATCCAAAACCCCAATGGTTTTTTATTGTATTTTTAGATTTTAGATTCATTTCAGTTTCTTAACTTCCGGATGATTGTTGTCTTGCAAAAAATGCCATTAAACCCAGGGGTCGCAGTCTAAATACCATGGATAAAAAAATATGTCTAATATATATTTATTATTATTATTATTATTATTATTATAAATAGCTCTATCCTAAATATTGAGCACGCTCCATATTATATTGCACTTGGTTCGACACAATCCCACAAAGTGATTTAGTGACAACCAACACTGTTAAAATACACACACACACACACACACACACACACACACACACACACACACACACACACACACATATATATATATATATATATATATATACACACATATATATACATATAATGAAGTTTGCTCGATTATTAATAAAGTGTGCTCAATACTGCTGAAAAAGCAAATGTAAATCTAACTTAGAATAGTGAAGACACAATTGCATTTGCTGTCTCTTAATTTCTTGCGTATCTTTCGAATATGATAGTTACCAAACGCCATTCCCTAGATATCTATTGTCTACGAATCTATTTCTCTCTTTCACTATGTGTATACATATATATATATATATATATATGTGTGTGTGTGTGTGTGTGTGTGTGTGTGTGTGTGTGTGTGTGTGTGTGTGTACAGATTCTGTCAAACTCAGCCACTTTTCCCTCTGATTATTTTTTTCAGTCGTTAGGAAAAATATCTTTGTTTTGCTCTAAATAAAAATCATTTCATGATTGGAATATGAAATAAAAAAAAAATGTCATTTTTTTATAACTACATTTACCTCATTGATTTCCATTGAGAGTGGGTCTTAACAGAAAAAAAGTGAAATTCGAGTCCTGTTTCATTAAATTACTTTAATTTATTTTGCGCTCAAAGTAAATGGATATCGTGATATCCGGTACTTCCATTGAACAGGGATAAGAAAACACTAGCTTTTCAGGTATTACTATGGTGATGATGTAGCTATCAGGTTTGTTGGCTTATTTTTTTTGTTTTGTTTTATAAACATAGCGTTAACAATAAAGTGGTATTGACTTTTTGTCGATATTTCAAGGCGATTAACTTTGACCAAACGTAGTCGCCTCGTTGACAATGTGCAAATAGTAACCAGACACTGTGAAATGAACGATAAAAAAGTAAGCAAAAAAGAAAAAGATATCGAAAAAGGCACCAAGTCCATTCGCCCACATTCCAACTGAATACAATAGAATATCTTAAGTTGAACTGAACATTGAGAACACAAAAATGGTAGCAAATAATATTGAACTGTTCTTTGTATGTTTACTCAATTACGAGTAATTATTTTCGTTCTTTTACTTGTAGACCGTTCGTCAATTTTGATTAATTGATTAACAACGTATATTCTTACTTAATTATGTATTCTTCAACTCCCATACGTTTTCTTTTTACTGTCTTTTTTTTTATCCACTTTTTGCATTATTTCACATGGTTAACCCTTCAAACAGTGGTGATTTTTTTTTCAAACCATAAGCAAGTTCAGCGTCGGTTGATGAAAAAACTTCATTCAAAATCACTATGTAAATGCTTCTAATAAAATCCTCAAATAAATGATAATAACTGCTGGGTACCACTCAAATTTTTCCACAAAATGAACTAGTCCATTTGCCATATATAGCAGTAGCTGCTCGTGGTGTAATGGTTATCGTCGTAGGAAATGGACACGACGACACGAGTTCAAATCCTGGATGAGACTGATTAGATTTCACATAGCACTAATACCCTTGGGAAAGGTATGAATCCAATTATTCTCTTTCCAGTTATGGGTAAATAGTAGGGCAGACTGGGTTCTTCAGCCTTAGTGAGGCAACTGGTCTAGGAGAAGGAAAACTCTGAATTCAAACTTGTTAAACTTCGCTTAAAAATTGACCTTGTGTCATATCCTGCCCAAGCGAAGGGATTGGTAAATAAACATATAGCAGTAGCTAGTAATACCAGGGCAGATGAGAAGTTGAAGAGCAGCTTCTTATAGGAATAGTATTCGAACGTTAAAGACTGGAGATCGCACTAGATCACCTTACTTGCTACCGTAATAACGGAAGCCAATACTATCGTTGGACTATATCTTTATTCTATATTAACTAATCCTATGTTCTTGTCTACTAATAGTCTCTCTATTGTATATACTTTTTCCTGAAAATATATCTCTATTTCCTCTCATATCGTCGTTTGTGCTTTATTTAATATGACATTCGGTATTCACTAATCCTATGTTCTTGTCTACTAATAGTTTCTCTATTGTATATACTTTTTCCTGGGAATATATCTCTATTTCTTCTCATATCGTGGTCTGTCCTTTATTTGATATTACAAGCGTTCACTAATTCTATGTTCTTGTCTACTAATAGTCTCTCTATTGTATATACTTTCTCCAGAGAATATATCTCTATTTCCTCTCATATCGTGGTTTGTCCTTTATTTAATATTACAAGCGTTCACAAACCAGAATGCAACAATAACAGTAAAAAGCATAAACACAAAAGGAAATGCTAAAAATATAGAGCAATTTTATAAGATAACGTATTAACAAGTTTAACTATTTAAAATGCATTCCTTAAATCATTAGATATTTACGAGGTTCATTTAAAATGTTCTAAGCCTTATTCAGTTTTTAGATTTATAGCACAGATCTCAACTTTGTATCGGCCTCAGCCGCATAGAGATCAAAACAAAAATCTGAATTAGATTTACGTGTTTCATAAGAAGTGTTTATGTGTTTACACAAAACAATTTAAGATGTGGCTTTTCTTTCGGAGTGAGACTTGCAATATTTTGAATGAACCTCGTAATAATATTGTTACTCATGCTGCATAGATAAGAAACGATTAATAATATTTAAAAAAGGAAATGCTAACATTCGTCAATGGCCCTGTAGACCGGGGTTCAATCGCAGGTTCAGTTATACCAAAGACTCAAAATATGGTATTTGATACTCCCGGATTTAACACTCAGCATTATAAGGTACGAATCGAGAGTAAAGTGGAGCAATCAAGGGAGAAGAGTAGCACTCACTCCTTGACCTTGGTGCAGTAGCTAATAAAAGGAAAGCTTTCAAGTCGCCGTCGACTACGGTGGCCAACTTTACTTCCTTATATATATATATATATGTATATATATATGTATGTGTGTGTGTGTGTGTGTGTTTTCTCCCTTTTATATCGAAACCACAGAGAACTTTCTTCTATTTCCTATAGTAACAGGCTTATGTTGATTTTTTTAATTAGAAAAGCCATTGATAATTATTATAACTACCCAGTCTTAGTCTTCATCAACTAGTAGTACTATAATCTTGATAATTTGAAGGAGCCTGGTCAAGTATTATAAATTTTCGAATATTTTTTTTCCAAATAGATTTTAGTTTTTCTTAAAACCACTCAGAGTATCAGGAAATATCATTAAAGAATTAGATGTTTGAAAATATATGACATTAGGAATATTTTGAGACGAATAAAAACATTCATTTTTGTTCAGATGATTTTTTTTTTCTAATCGAAAAAGTTTTTTCAGATTTTTTTATCAGATATTTTGAAGATGATAATAATAATGAAAGAATAGAGAGTATAGAAAATATCAATAATTTTATCGTTGATTTTTATTTTATAACGAATTATCAAGTTTTACTATGTAAGCATTATTTTACACTTATGCTTTTTTATAAAATAATCTCGCATCTATTCAGATTTTACATGTAATGTCATTATTCGTTATACCATCATATATCCAGAAGAAGATAACTATTCATTTTTAGTTGTATTTCTTTCATGTTATGTGATAATAAAAATAACTGTCTGATTAATTTAACGGCATGTAATATTGTCTTGGATTATTCTTATACTAAATATTAGGGAATCACATTGATTCTACGTTTACGTTCATATTTTCCCGTTATTATATCTTATAATTTTTCTTTTTAATTTTTGCACAGCCATATGATATCAAGTATTCCAATCCAACTTAAATAATTTTAACACAGTTTTATGGTTTCAAGTACTCTTATTTAAATTTATATAACTAACTATAATCAATCAAGTAATTATATCTATTGGATAATAATCATTTATTTGCGTACTGTTTTATAGTTTCACGCATTTTTATCTTATACTAACACTTTTAAAGTGGTTATATTTGATCCAGAGATGGAACGATATAAGGTACTTCTACTCAGCACCAGAAAGAACCTGGGGGTACAGAAAACGAAGGGGTACTCCATAGTCCTCAGATATCCAGACCTGTAGTCATACCAATCGATGGTCAAATCCTTTTTGCTGATCATCTAACCCCACTGTCGAAGTTATTCCAACGTATTCTAAACCTCGCTGTCTGGGTAATCGAAGCGACAAAGGTTATTAACGTACTGCTTATAGTAACAGTCTGATATTAACGTGGGGGGCGTCTCCATTGCACTTTGGCTAACGTGTAGGACTTTCACATTGTAGTAAGCTTGTTCATATTCCAATCTAACTATAACGTTCCTTTTTGAATTAATGCCCTTTGTAAAGATATGAACTCCCTTATCACCTCCAGCTATTGGTTAGATAGTACCATTACTATCCATCTATGAGGATGGCCTTGGCATTAAATAACCCACGAAGGATGATATGCCATAAAACAAAGAAGCCGAATGGATTATATTAATATGTTTATTACAAGGATTACTTTTTATTATTATAACCACTCATTATTCGTCTTCTGCTATTAACAATAATATAATCTTGACATTTTATTCAAAGAAGCACTGTCAGCTATAATTAATTTTGACTAATATTTTTCTTCATTTAGATATTCTGTTACTTTTTTCCTCGCTACTACACAGACCACCAGTCTCCAGCCATTAATAATAATTTTATCCCAATTTTTCTTCCGATAAAGCATTGCCGACCATAATTTTTAAAAGCATTTATTCTATTATACCTTTTTTTTGCTTTTCTTCTCGATTTCTCATATCATTCTTCTACGCTCATTGATAAATAACTCTAATCGAAAATAACTAACATTCGTTTTATTTTGCGATGTCGGTCTTTCATAACTATTCTACCATCTCAACAAAAAGATTAACGGAAAATACTATATTTCGTCGAATAAAAATACAAAACTAAAACAATGGCAACTAATATACGGAGATAGCTTTTGTTGGTATATAAGAAACTCTTTTTTTTCTTTTTTTTCCGACCATAAAATACTTAATACAGGGTGACTTGTACAAGTTTACAGTATCTGATGATATTTACCTAACCCCTCCGCTCGGGCAGGATATTGTTATATAGTCATTTACACATATACATGTTCATGCAGCATCACAACGACACAATAATTAAGTCGCATGATAAAGACGCAGGAAGGAAGACGCAGGAAGGATAAAAACGCAGGAAGACTTCTTTACAATTATATTTACCTCTCAATTTATTGCAAGATTCGAAAAGGGTTGTTCAAGGGTTTGGATGTGAGAGGGTGCTGGAGACAGAACATAAACTTCATATTTTGACCCCACTATTATGACCGTCACGTTGTGTCTTTCTTGTTCTCCTGATATTGGGGTCCACTCCATCGGGTGTTTTCCGAGGGCCCCCTCGGTCGGGTGTGGCTTTCCCTACCACATCTGGTCTCTAGGTATCTGAAATTCTACTGGCAACTGCTTCGGGGGTTTTCCGAGTACCCCCTCGGTCGGGTGTGGCCTTCCCTACCAGATATGGTCTCTACTGTCTGGAAGTCTGCTGGCAACAGCTCTGGGACCCAAACTCAACTGAGTTAAGTAATAATTCAACGCCCACACGATCGCCTACTGGATCTTTGAAATCGGATGTTTAATCGTCATCAAGCGGAAATAACTGTCATGCAGTTCAGAGGTTACTCTTTTCCGGTACATCACTGTAGTGGCACAATGGGACCTTCACATTGTCCTATATCATAAGCCTTAATCTGCCCACGCGATCTCTTTCGATTACTGGCCATTGGAATGTGTCACTTCCTTCTGGTGTATTACCTTGGAATAGCATTTTGGGGCTGGGTCGAAGGTCAAAATATAACAATATGACACAAGGTCAATTTTTAAGTGGAGTTTGACTGGTTTGAATTCAGAGTTTTCCTTCTCCTAGACTAGTTGCCTCACCAAGGCTGAAGAAGCTAAACTACTATTTATCCATAGCTGGAGGGAGAATAATTGGATTCATGCGTTTTCCAATGGTATTAGTGCTAAGTGAAATGCAATCAGTCACGTCCAGGATTTGAACTCGTGTCACCATGTCCATTTCCTACGACGATAACCATTACTCCACAGGCACCTCCATAAAAATTTACAGTATCTGATAGACTAATACTCTCAAAGATTACTCACATTCCTTAAAATGAAATATGTCACTGTGATAATAATGGCTTAAATCTCATGTCGGGATTGTAAATAGATTGAAAGAATTAAAAGTCTGGAGTTCCTAAGAAAACGCAGAATTCGTTTGTTGGTAAGGGTTAACTGTTTTAAGAGCATAGTCCTTTAAACTGAACTAAACTGGATACCTGAAGCCATATAAATATGTGCAAATTATTTTTATTAAGAATATTTACTTGAAGGTATAATTGACTACAAATTGTCTATATTATATATGGATAATTACTTGTACAAGAAAAATCCTGTATTCGGCATTAAATAACCCAATTAATGTTGACATGCTGTAAAAATAAGCAGCAAACCTATGAATGTATATTCAGTGACGGAGTGAGTAGCTGCGATAAAAAGCAATTAAAATTTAGATGGGAAAAAAGGTTCCTAAAATATTTTTTAAAAATGATCCCCAATGCTTCTTCTACGGAAAAAATGGTTTGGTTGCTTTGTTTAATGGCATATCAACCTTTATGGGTTATTTAATGCCACAGCCATACGTGTTGAAGAACAGCAGTAAAACTAATGTAGCTTTAGCTAAGATGAGGTCAAACCTTTTCTAAGAGTATTAGTCCAGCAGTTTAGCCATTACGCCAAGGTTACTTCTCCAGAAAATATAAGTGAACATGATATCTTGCCTGGCTGGAAACGGAGAAATATGGTGATTGTGATAAAAACATGAGGAATTTGTAATCTTATTCCTTTTAGAGACTTTTTTAAAAAAGTAAGAATATTACCCTCTAATGAATAAAATAAATTGCAATATGTGTAATACAAGAACAAAGTAATTACTAGACATGAAGTTTTATTCAAATATAACTCAACTGTTGTCTGCGTCAGATGGCTATTTTTTTTTTATATATGTAAATGGCAGATCCAGGAGGAGACAACCATGGTATACTTCGCTTCTATATATTACTAATCTGTGATAAAAATAATTGATTGATTGATTTCAATGGAAAGTGTATTCATCCAGATTTATTTTATGCTTGAAGGTTAGTGAATCGCGTTCATTGTTGGTTCATTTTTGTATTTTTGTGGTATTGTTTCTTTAAAGATTTTTGCACATGAGTCTATTGACGATAACTTTTTTTTAAAACAATTCTATTTGACCCATGAATAAAACCTTAACAAAGACGGCACCGGTCTCCACAAGATCACCCATGTTCAGCTGCGATGAACCAGTCCCATACTTAGATGGGTGACCACTTAGACAAAAACAGATACTGTAAGCAATCTGAGTCTTATGTGCCATTTCTAAGTAAAAACATACTAAATAACAACCCTAACACATACAGCCACTCCAGTCAGACTGAACCTGATAGTTATAGTAATTAAGGTGTGTACTCCACACTCCCTAGATCTGCACAGGTGGAATCTCATTATCAAATGCTCTTTACAGTCATACCTCGGACAACACTAAGGCCTTTTTTTTTATCTCTCTGCCGAGAATAAGGTCGGTGTATCAAAATTACAGGGCGAAAGAGATGTTCAGATAGAAAAATGTTACTAGAAATAAAATAAAGGTTGACAAGACTTCCTATTCAAGAACATTAAAAGTTAAAATGATATTATTACTGGCCGTAGAATGAGACTTGCATAGTCCATCTTAAAAATAGAGTTAAGAAGACTTTAAGACGAAAGTTTTTCAGTCTTTATTTTTCCGATGCAAAGCCTGTACCGCTTACCGAAACTTTTCTTATTTGCTGAAAATGAGATCTAAAAGTTAGAGCATTCTGCAAAAATAAAGTCCCAAAAATAAGGGTTTGTTCTGCAAGGTTAAGGTCTAAAAATTTAGCTTTAAAGTAACCCTCACCACTCTTTTAATCGGGATTACTAGTATGATGAAAACATTTGAAATTACTAACCTTATTCATTTCAGAAACTTTGAATGAATAAAGTGAATATTAGTATGGAATAAACTAAATTAATATTATTACGTAATACAAAACAGTGATCACCAATAAATTTTCTGGTCGAGCTTAGAATAGTCTGATTCCATCTTCATCAGAGAGATACAACTCTCTTCAAAAGCAGTATCCTTAATGTGAGATTTAACTGTATTTGATGGTGAGGCTCCTGACATGGGTATCTCGGGACTGCAGAGTAACGCTTCATTACAATCACACCCAGGTCTACTCTGACCTGGATGGGTGGGACTTGTCAATCAATGAGTCAAATAGATATGTCTAAAAATGTTTGCATCCGATAGAACCGTAGAAGGGAAAAAGTCTTTAAAAAAATATATTAAAAAACGTGAATGCAGTCGCACAGAAACACGGTTTCCTAATATATAGGTACAAAATAACCCAAGACGTTTTTACTGACCGCTAAAATCAACCTATCAGTCAATTATTTAATCGATTAAATTTGCAATGAAAATAGAGAAAAAAGAGGATTTTGCGTCGTTGCATTTCTGAAGTAGTAAATTTTTTTATATCAAAGAGAAATAACTGTGTATGCTATACTTAAAACTTATCTTTTCTTTCAGTCTTTTCCTCTTCAAGACAGGGACTGTTTGCAAGAAACCTTAAAAAAAAAATAAATAAATAAACCACACACGTAAGAAACAACTGAACAAATATATAAATGTAATCGCATTTATATATTTGTTCAGTTTTTTCAGTTGTAAACGCCATTCCCTAACCCCAAGTCATTAATTGACCCTAGATGGATTGACATGCCATTAAAATCAATACTAATGATTTATACGTTATTGCATTTTTGCATTAGTAAAATCTTTAATATTGAAGAGAAATAATAATGTATTCGTTACTTATGTCAGTCCCTTTTTTTCCACCTTATCCTTTTTTAATGCATTTCCCCTATCTGCTGACGATTCTAAGAATTGACAGTATTTTCTGTTGTCCATTCTGAAACTTTCCTCTACCACTGTAAATATTTCCATTCACTTGGCGTTGAGTATTTTTGCATTTTCTTTCGTGCGCTCATGCTTTCCTAAATGTTGCTTCGTTTATCTATCATTGCTTGCTTTACTTTTTATTTATTTCTATTCCCTGCATCTTTTTTTTTTTAAATTACCGAATGGGCAGCTAACATCTTTCCTCTCCCTTTAGCCATTGTCGTTTGCATGAGTCAGTCACGCAAATGCAGGCTGAGTATCAACATTTAACCATTTCGAAAATCAATGTTCTATGCGATGCCTCCTCAGATAACCACCCTCTCTATCTTTATCTCTCTTCTTTCTCTTACTCACCCCCTCTCTCTCTCTCTCTCTTTAATCCATCTATCTCTCCATTTTTCTGTCTACCACTATATGCCTATCAATCTCATCAGTTCTGAATAAATATCGTGGATATCATAGGAACTCGTGATAACAAAGAAGTCACAACAGAAAACTATGACACTAGCAAAAGCACCACCATTTTAGCCATTGTTGGCACTGGCTGTGAGAACATGCCTAAAGGTAAATTCTTTGGAATGGTAAAAATACAGGAATTCTTCGAGAATATCTTTTTCTTGCTCTTTTAGATAATAAAAGCATCTCACCGACTTATTCTTACTGCTTGTATATTTTTTGTCCCAATTTGGTTACGATAAAAAATCAAAATAAAAATCAAAGGCTTTCCTTAGAATTTAACTATTACAGAATGCTATTCAAAGATTCATAGAATTTCATCATGAAAACAGTACTTTATCCAACTCGCAGTTTTCACCGTCATCTTCGAAATCGTGGTTTTTTATACGGCTATTCAAGAAATGTTTCCAGGATATCATAATTTTGGTAGAAGGTTAAATAGGAATTATATCTGCACACGAATTTAAAGTTTCTAGAATTTTCTATCTCATTAAACCTTTCAGCAGAAGTCAGTTGTGTCTGGTCAAACGTATGCCAGTGTTTACAAATAAGTCTAATGATATGGATGGGGCAAAGAATGGTATGTGCTACTGAAATACTCTGAAAAAATGTTATTTAATTTCTTCCACATCGATTAGCCTGATTTGTAGAGCGGGAGCTGGGCTTATGTTGGCCATAGAAGAATAAGCAATAATTCAATTTTCATTTTTTTTAATTTGATTTATCTTAACATTGATTAAATTAATGATTGACTTCAGACAAGAAAACTTCAAAAAAATAATTAATGACACAATTTGAATTTTCTATGACTTAACCAGAATGGATTTGCTGAATGGCTGACGCAGTTCTTTGGAGTAATAAGGAATTCTGAATGCCTTATTAGTGTATCATTTATCATATTAGAATTAATCTTGTTCTAATCAAATGTCCATGAAACTGTTTGCAATACACAAACAGGCATTTAAACAATCACACACACACACACACACACACACACACACACACACACACATATATATATATATATATATATACTGACAGACATTTGTTTAGAGAAGAATGGCATATCTTTAATTCTACAAAAAAATACTCATAGAAATGCATGTCATGTGACTTCTCAGGCCAAAATAACCATTGAAACCCCTACTGCACATGGTATCAGCAATAGAACTGTCTTTGGCGTGGACCTTAACCTCACGCAATTTTATATGGCTTTTCAGGCCTGCTGCAGACCCAAAATTTTTTTACAGAAATGACGGGAATTACCTGTAGCCAGCTGCTGAAGGAACTGCGGAAGATTTATAAGATTTTATATGATTTGCAAGTCCACTTTTGAAGAAAAAAGCTCTACTGCAGACGTTTAAGAATATGTTGAAGATTAACAGTGTCCAGGACCGAGTTAATCATGTTTCTGAAGTATATATATATATATATATATATATATATATATGTTGTATAGTCATTTACACGTTCATTCAGCATCACAACGACACAATACCAAAGACAGATGCATGAAGGATAACGCATGAAGGCTTCTTTAACATATTTACCTCTCACTTTATTTGTAAGTTAGAAAAGGGTTGTCCAAGGGTTGCATGTGAGAGGATGCTGGAGACTGAACATAAACTTCATATTTTGACCCCACTGTTATGACCGTCACGTTGTGTCTTTCTTGTTCTCTTAAATGCTCAACCAGAGGTCTTAGGGTCCACTCCATCAGGGCTTTTCCGAGGGCCCCCTCGGTCGGGTGTGGCCTTCCCTACCACATCTCGTCTCTAACTCTCTGGGAGTCTGCTGGCAACTGCATCGGGGGTTTTCCGAGTGACCCCTCGGTCGGGTGTGGCCTTCCCTACCACATCTGGTCTCTACTGCCTGGAAGTCTTCTGGCAACTGCATCGGGGGTTTTCCGAGTGCCCCCTCGGTCGGGTGTGGCCTTCCCTACCACATCTCGTCTCTACTGTCTGGGAGTCTGCTGGCAACTGCTTCGGGGGTTTCCGAGTGACCCCTCGGTCGGGTGTGGCCTTCCCTACCACATCTGGTCTTTAGCTTTCTGGGAGTCTGCTGGCAACTGCTCTGGGACCCAAACTCAACTGAGTTAAATAATAACTCAACGCCCACACGATCGCCTACTGGATCTTTGCAATCGAATGTTTAATCGTCATCCAGCGGAAATAACTGTCATGCAGTTCAGAGGTTACTCTCTTCCGGTGCATGACTGTAATGGCACAATAGGACCTTCACCTTGTCCCATATCATAAGCCTTAATCCGCCCACGCGATTTCTTTCGATTACTGGCGATTGGAATGTGTCACTTCCTTCCGGTGTATTACCTTGGAATAGTATTTTTGGGCCGGGTCGAAGGTCAAAATATAACATATAGTCATCCACAGACAGACTGTTTCGTTCTATTAGAACTCTTCAGTGTGGATATATAAAGAGACAGACAGACAGACAAGAGGAAACAGATGTACAAACATACGGAGACCAAGAGACTCGTGTGCAATTAAGGTTTCTATGGTAGCAACAGTCTCTGTTGACATCGATGCTTCTTTTTAGGTTAAAGAGAAAGAAATTAATAAATTTCTCATTTATATTCATGATATGAATGATGTAAAGGAAGAAAGCAGACACACGTCGAATGAAATATTCATATAAATATTATACCATAAATTATGTTGTCTTATTTAGAGCCCTGTAAGTGTAATTATATAATGAAATCTCACTGTAAACTTTTTTTAATGTTTAGTTTTGCTTACATACCTAATCGTATGGATAGATAAATACGTACAAATCCGATAATACGTTTACTAGGGTGAGTCAAAAGTTTTACAATATTTTGTTAACTTATTTGCTTTAATCTTATGTTACAGCAATACTTGCTGAGCATTGTGTTTCACCATTTGAGACCTATTTACAGCCAATTATTTGATACGACACAGCCCAGGAGACTGGAGTTCAGTTCCAGTTCGAGTCATACCAAAAACTTTTAAAATGGTACTTGCATTATAAGGTACGTATCAAGGGTAAAGGGAAGCAATCCAGGGGAAGCAGTAGCGCCCTCTCCTACACTTCAGTGTAGCGGCCATTGAAAAGAAAGCAATTGGGTAACCCTCGACTACAGTCGTCAATTTTACTTTTTACTTTATTCATAATCTGAGGCAACCTGGTGCGAACTATACACTGGGTATTACTTTGGTTTGATTTTTTCAAGTTCATGGAGTTATTCTGAGTCTTTCCAGGGGTAGAGAATCTTACATTATTTTTTTTTCTATAGAAAACTTCCCTTTATGCCGGGTATCTTTGCCGAACAAAGTCACACTTAGGACACTCCTTTGTGGTGTCATAGCCCATGCAGGGACCACAAACAGCAGTTTCTACGCTACGCTGTCCATGCGGATAGATATAAAAAATATTTCACAGATTCTCAACAATTGTGTGCAAATATTGCAAGACACTTGACTCAACTTATAATTAACGTATAGAAAAATTAAAAGTCAGAATCCAAACATTTTTATGAGTAAACAGTTGAAAAACTGTATGATTAAACGAGTGGGGTGGTGGATGAAGAAAACGGAATATAAAATATTAACATAATCGTATTTTTTAATTTTTTTTCAGATAGATTTCTATTGCCTTCTTTTGAATAGAATAAATCATAACTTTACAATAATGCAAACGGTAATACCAACAAGGTTTCATTCAGAGAAAAATCAAAACAAAAGAAAATCTTTTAAAAAGTGTTGATCATGAAATGACACCTGGCTTTAAACAGATAATAATGAAGTCGTGAAAGTCTTTTTTTTTTTTTGTAATTAAAAAGAAAGTTTTAACAGGTAAAAATGATTTATGTCTGCTATTTTTTCAGTAGTGAAAAATGACTTGAAAATAAAGGGAAAAATGGCAGATAAACACAAATTTCAAGCTGCAAAATATAATGTATTATCTTTCAATATCAATCAATAGTGTAATGATATAATTTTTTAATGGATAATATCATAACGTTGCAAAAAAGAACATACCGTAGATAGAGATTTCTTTGAGTAATCAAGTAAAAAGTAAAAAAAAAAAACAACTAGTTATTTTAAAATCCAGTTTGCATATAAAGGATAATCGAGTTAATTCTGCATTTGCAACACTCAATTATGCTAATCACAGGGGACAAATAGAGATTAGGTCCTCTTTATCTATTTGCTATGACAGCAAAGTAAATAATACGGTTAGAGTATTGCTGGATATCGACTCTAAATTTGCCAGAAAGAAGTCTTCAAGCAAGTAATTTAAAAAAGCTTTTGAAAGTTGCAAAGCAATGCATATATATATATATATATATATATATATATATATATATATATATATATATATATATATATATATAAGAAGCAATTATTCATTGATTATCACTAAAAATATTCCGAACATTTGAAATATATTTCATGGAAATTTATATATATTTACATATATATATATAACTCTAGAAGACTGGCAGTTACTTGCCAATGCGCTAATCAAACATAGAGGTTCCAAACGTGGTGGCCATCCTTTTTTACATATTACTTTCTGTGGCAATATCAGAAGGTTAATCTAGTTAATAAGGCTTTCTAGGCATGCTAAAAAAACATATATCTTTAAAGATTCAAACAAAATTTCGTATGATCAAGACTGTTGTTAGAACTAAACGCCAGAATGCTTATGAAACTATACCACTCTTCCGATCTTGAAAGAGTATATAGAAAGATACCCACTTCATGAATGTCTATTGGCCTGATGATCGTTTGTGCAAGAAATTAGCTATTATTGAACGCCAATGATTCTGTATTTACAGTGTTCAGACCTACATTTACATTTGCTCAATAACCAATATCGAACTCAATCAATACATAGATATAACTAACAATATATTCACTGACCTATGAAGCAGCGTCGCATCAACCGAAAAGGACATCGACACGAGGTTAACGAAAGCATGGACAGCTATCAATAGGCTATCGATTATATGGAAATCAGACCTAACCGATAAAATGAAACGCAGTTTCTTCCAGGCAGCGGTCGTATCAATACTGCTATATGGATGCACTACATGGACTCTAATAAAACGGCTGAAGAAGAAGCTATACGGCAATTACACAAGAATGCTGCGAGCAATCTTGAACAAGTCCTGGCGGCAACACCCCACAAGATACCAACTGTACGGCCACCTGTCTCCTATCACGAAAACTATTAAAGTTAGAAGAACCAGACGTGCAGGACACTGCTGCGAAGCAGGGACGAACTCATAAGTGATGTACTCTTATGGACCCCCACACATGGCCGTGCAAAAGCAGGACGACCAGCACGAACATACATTCAGCAAATATGTGAGGATACGGGATGTTGTCCAGAAGACTTGCCTGAGGCGATGAACGATAGGGGAAAAGTGGCGAGAGAGGGTCAGGGATATCCGTGCTACCAGCACGACATGATGATGATGATGATGATATATATATATATATATATATATATAGTGCAATTAGAAGCAAGCTCAAATCTGGTTAAGCTGTCATTCGAGCGATCACATGGATCTATATGATATTCCTCATATATTCTATGCAAGAATAATCCACACCCACTCTCTTGGGACGCAGACTTGATATTACAAATATATATATATATATATATATATATATATATATATATATATATATATATATATATTATTATTATTATTATTATTAACATCCAGTCAGCGTCCAAAGACAGTGGTGTGGACAATTATTCTGACTGGGGACCACTGAGCCCCCTTCTTAAGCCAATAGCAGGAATAGTGATGAGAATTTTATAGGAACATTTAATTCAGTAGTTGATATTATTATGAAAGGGAGATTTATGTATAGGAGATGATTCTGTGAACTTTGGATATAAATTCCAAAATTAAGGCTTTGCTTTCTGAAGTATTTTATTCCCCTTGACCATTTTTAGGCTTCATTAAAGGCACCTGTTGTTTGCCGAAAAGTTTTTTTTGCTTTTATTTTCATGTTTATTTTTATTTATCTTGATTCTAATTTAGTTTAAGGAGAAAGTCGAAGATCAAATACGCTGAGGGAATTGATATATGTATTAGAAGTAAACGAAGAATATAGGGGGATAATCATTTAGTTCACGAGCTTAGATTATTTCGAGATTCCACCTGCTATGGAACTCCTGGCATGTGCTAAAATTGGGATGGGTTGATTTACATGAACAACCACTTCTTTTTTCTTTATGTTTCTAATATTTTGACCCCCTTTGTTCGCGCCTGAAAATTTAAATTTTATATTGGTATCTTTTCTCCATACAAATATAAACTGTAATCCATATTTGGTGTACTGCAAACTCAAGTCTTACATGTAAAAGACGAGACGGACAGTATAATAATATTCTCTGGCTAAATAAATTTATAATAAGAATGTGACCAGGTTTAAGTTTCCTTTTAATTGCTTTATATATATATATATATATATATATATATATATATATATATATATATATATATATATATATATATATATGTGTGTGTGTGTGTGTGTGTGTGTGTGTGTGTGTATGTGTGTGTATTCATTAGAAGCAAGTATTCATGGATTAGCTTCTAAAAATATTCCGTATAATATTTGAAATATATTTCCATAAAGTTTTACGGCTTATTTATTGAAGGTGTATCACAATGCACTTTAGTGAGACTCAAAAAAGTCTATAGATATTCTCATAAACGCTTGAAGCTTGTGAGCAGACATTTGCCTTCAACAATTTATACGTCCGACACGCATTGTTCAATATGCAATAATCTCTTTCCTCCACGTGAAATGAAATTGTATTCTCGCTTTAGTTACACTTGATCCACTGAAAAAGAAAATAAGAATTTTTGTTGTATACTTCCATATTTTTGGCACGAAGTATATCATTAATGTTCTGTTTTCGTTGAATTTATTACTTATTATCATATGTATAGCAAAATGGAATTAATATGAAGGCTTTCCCAGTCGGCTGGGGTTGTAGAATACACCGACTGCTTCTCTGAGACCCTCCCCCAACGAGTGTCGTGGATATGACACTAAACAATCTGATGGTGAGGTTCCAGCAGTGCTGGAGCTTTGAGAAATGTGGAGTACCCTTTCATTGCCATCGCTCCCAGGTCCAATCTAGCCCGGAGCGGTAGCACCTGATGGAGACCTATCTATGTATTAAATAGAACTAACAACATACTTATGCTAAACTGAATTGTTTGATTAAACTGAATAGCTTTTGTAGGATATTTCCTACCAAAGAAGAACTGGTGATACTATTTAACCCATAGCTGGGAGGATAAGGGGGTTCATATCTTTCCCAAAGATTTTTAACCGAAAGGGAATCTCACTTACAACAATTCAGCTGTTCATCGTTTTAACCATTACACCATGAGGATAAGCCACGTTTAAACTTAATAATTGCAGATACATACGCCAGGGCAAAATTGACTGATATTTCGGAGACATTTAATTTCACTCTAAATTAGTGATTATCGATATCACCTGCATTATCCTAACAGTGATTTTGGCTTACTATACATTAATATTAAAGATACATCACAAATAAACACACACACACACACACACACACACACACACATAATTATGAGTGTGTGTCTTTGGAAAAGTTATCTATGATAGTTGCAAAAAATTAAAAAAAAACGGATAATTGAACACTCGCGTTTGAAACGTGCCCTTGACAAAACTACTTCACCTTAGTCCAAGATATTTCTAACCTGGACATGTTTTAGACATCTGTTTGTATAAGACTTGACTTTCAAGTCATATGGGATCTCACAACAGGAAAGCATATAAGGCTTATTTTACACAGGTCCTTCTTCAGCAACCTACAGGCAACACATGTCAATTTTGTGCGTATGGCAAGAAAACAGGTCTGAGAAGACTTAGGTGCGTGCATGAATTTTACATCAACGCAAAAGGCACATATGCGGCAAGATTTGAAAGCGTGAATTTCTCCTGAAAAACAATATGAATCGCGTTCCCAGTGGAGCTTTGCGCGATTGATGACGTGTGGGTGTTAGTGTTAGAGTGAGTGCGCGCACCAAGGATCATTTTTTCGAATGATTTTAATTTTCCAACAAAAGATACAGAATTTTTTTCTTTCCAGCTTAAAAGTTTGTATTGAAATGGGCCTATTGGATAGATTTTATTTAAAACGCACTATATATATATATATATATATACATGTTGGAAGGGATTTGTTTTAAAGAAAATTTTATCAGCATTTTTGCGTGCCCTGATGAGATCTAGCAGCATCCAAATGGAATCTTTTTGTTGTTTGACACCCCAAGAGAGCGAAGATATGAGCGGTGTAATATGGCATGTTCAAGTCATGTTGGCGCTGGTTTTAACTGTTAAACGACACAGCGCTGTGACCCAAAGAAAGAATAAGTTTACCCGCAGAGAAGATAATAAAGAAACAAGAAAGATCATACATTTCCTGTTTCTCGAATATTGTGGAATTGTTTAGAATTTTCAAAAGAAATCTAACAGCCAGGTGTGGATATGAAAACTGGTCCCATCTCAGGAGTTCGAAAGTAGCTTTCGACCGGCGTAGTAGAGAAATTCTTAGGGTCGGAGTCAAGTTATTTATCCGCGGAATTTGAAAAGAGAAAACCAATAGCAAGGAAGTATACAAATTCCATCTCTTCGGTATCCCTGCATACACTCAACTCGACATCTTACGTATACCAACCAAGTGGATATTGTTAGGAGCTGTTTCGTGCCAAATTCTACAGCTTTTAAACTATGTAATCAAAACTGAAAAATAAATAATCATAAGAATCTTACGTATTTTAGTCAGCTATATATATATATATATATATATATATATATATATTAGGAGATACAGAGAGAGAGAGACAGAGAGAGAGAGACAGAGCGGGGAGAGAGAATGAACAGAATGTGTATTTATACTTATATTCGAGAAGAATAAATATTAAAATACATAAACTCAAATAAATCAATATGTGAGTTTGTTTATGTGGGTCGGAGTTAGTGCGTATTGGCTATGTATGTATGCTTGTTTACAGAACTGAGCTCCGGCAAGGCAAATCAATTGCAATAAGGCACCCATGAGGGTCGAACTCTAGTCCCTAACAAATTGGTCTGTGAAATAAACATATGTTATATGCCAAACTTTCATGAAAAACAAATAAAGATTGTCGGTTACGTGAATTATTGGTGGCTATGCACTTTATAATGCCAGTGGATTCGAAGAGTATCTTTCCACTTTATGGGGAAATTATTCAGAATAAAAATGTTCGTCTTTCTTTATTGTCCGATTTGTTTTATTTTCAAATGCTTTCTGTGATCAAGCTATAAGTATTTGCATTACATGATGACATATTTTATATCCAATGACACGAGAATACAACGCACAATTTCATGCAAATAGCCGCTCTCTTGCACACACTCACACACGCAAAATTATTAACTACACACACACACAAATACCCAATGTATACTTTCATAAACATGCATACATATATATCACAGCAATATGCTCAACCTTTGAATTAGAAATATGTTAAATGATAAAAAAAGTAGTTTTGGGATTTTATTTAAGGAACAAACGCAAGCGAGAACACACACACACTCACACACACACACACACACACACACACACACACATATATATATATATATATATATATATAGTACAATTTGATGGAGACGAGAGAGAAGCATGTAAAGAATCATCTGACGAGACGGAGAGTATCGTAATAATATTCTCCGCCGAAATAAATTTATCATGACGACTTAACCGAGTTTGAGTCTCTATTAAATTGCACTATATACGCTCTGAGTGTGAATTTTGTTATACCCTAGAGAATAAATAGGGAACTAACAATAGCCATACATTGAGCACTCTCATAGATTTATATGATTACCCTCGTATATTCTAGGTAAAGAATAATCCACATCTACTGTCCTTGGACACTGACTGGATATTATATATATATATATATATATATATATATATATATTTAAGAAAAAACAAAAATAACTGTCACATTAGGATTTTAAATTTATTTCCATCCTGTTATGAGGTTTGATATAAATTAAAACAACAAAAATAACAGGACTTCTTCAGATCTTATGGATAAAATGATTCACAACCCAAATCCGGTTTAACTGGACCGAATAATACTATATATATATATATATATATATATATATATATGCTTTTACCCAAGTCCCCCGAAAGAGCATAATCAGAGTCAA
The DNA here is from genome assembly GCA_963585895.1 of Sepioteuthis lessoniana. Classification (NCBI taxonomy): domain Eukaryota; kingdom Metazoa; phylum Mollusca; class Cephalopoda; order Myopsida; family Loliginidae; genus Sepioteuthis; species Sepioteuthis lessoniana. Next base: position 77,925,513 of record OY757931.1, on the reverse strand, counting down.
GATCATTCTAAAGCGGAATTTAGTTGGTTAGAATTCAAAGTTGCCCCTATCCCTCACTGGTGGCCACATCAAAGTTAAATAGCCCTAATAGATACTAGCTGGTGGGAGAATAGAGTGATTCAAACTTTTCCAAGGTATTAGAGCTATGTTAAATATAAACAGACTCGTCTCAGACGATTTTGTCGATTTAAGAAGACGATAACAATAACATCACTGATATATATTTATATGCATATATATATATACGCCCCCTATGGGGGTTGAGCACTCTGGCGAAGGAATTTTCGGCCGCCGCTCGCATAATGCAAAGCTCTTCGAAAGATTGAGCACTCTGGTAGTCGGAGGGTATAAAAATGTAAACAAACGGACGCTGCTGCTGCTGCTGTTCCCTTCGTAATACCTAATAATTCCCTTAGCCAACGTAGTACGCTTGTTGGCCGAGCTGTCAGATACTAAGTCTAACGTACATTTGAACGGGTTTCGATCCCGGCTTCAAGTGTCCTACGTGTCTAGCCACCCTGAAGAGTTCTGATGAAACGGAACAGTCTGTGTATGACTATATATATAAATATAATTTTCTGCTGAATGTCTATGAGCTAATTAAAATGCTTTCTTGGAATGTGTCTAAATGAAGATTAGTTTTTATCATCGTTACTCTTGCAGTCAAGACTATACCTCTAAGAAACAGGAACTTATACTATCGGTGAATACTCATTAACAGTGGACCATCGTGGGAACCTTTCAGCGTATGATAATTTCAGCTCACCTTAAAGCATATAAATAAGTTAGTACCATGTGCAAATTAGCATATATATATATATATATATATACCAATTCTCAAACCAATCATTTTTAAAAGTGCTAAACTATATATATATATATATATAAACAGAATGAGATATTCACTCACACCTGGAAACTCACACAAATAAACAACCACCCACGCAAATCAGTATATATATATATATATATATATGTGTGTGTGTGTGTGTGTGTGTGTGTGTATAGTATGTGTATAGTAACAATGATATAGGACCAATGGCATGTCCTATTTTGTAACGATGTAGACATGTCCTACTTTGTAACGAAGCAATTTTAAAAGTACTCAATACGTATTATATATATATCTAGAGAGAAAGAGAGAGAGAGAGAGCAAGAGAGAGAGAGAGAGAGAGAGAAATATGAATAGATATTAGGCATATCTGATGCTGTGTACATGTTAATAGGATATCTGCAAACCTTTCAAAACAAATTTAAAATATCATGCTGTAATTCCTCTATGTCCGCCTGCTCCAGGCAACGCGATTCCTTTTAAGAACTCTATTCATTACGTATTCTATATATACGGAATTATTGCGATTTCCCAGATCTATTCTTTCATTAATGCATTTTCGTAGCATCAAATTTATATGGGCAAATTCGAATGTCCAAGGTCAACACTACTGGTCACTGTTAAACGTTGTCTGAACCACGTTTTTTGCTGATGGAAATGGTCATATGAAAAGAGGACAATACAATACTGCTAATCATATGGCCGCTTTAGTCCATTATTTTTTACTTTACCATATTGCAACAATAAAATTACTAAGTGCTTAGACTTTTTTATTCATTCACTGAAAGAATATGGCAGCTCTGAAATGCTCGAACTGGAAATATATCTTTGCATTTGTTCTAGGAAGTATTCAAGGCAACTGGCATACCATGATTATGTGATATATAATATCCTTCTCAAATAGATTAAGCCATGAAGACGCAGTTTTCAGAACTGCAAAACAGAATACTGTAAATTGCGGTGTACAGATCGATCCTGTATGTAAATCGACATCAAGATCTTTTGCTCAGATTTCTGGTTTATCCTTATACTTTTTGCATACGTTGACCTCTGATAGTAATGGTTAGCGGAAACTTACTCAGTAGGCCGTAATGTAGACTTGAATTAACATTCAGTTACGCTATCATGTAATTGCGAAGATAAACAACATATAGTAGTATTCTGGCTGGCCGCCTGGGTGTTATGCAATTCCGATTTGTCTTTAAATGCTTTGGTTTATATCGGATGAGAAAAATTCTGCCAGGATCATATGATGAGCTCAGGTAATAAACATATTTTGCTCTCTCCCAAGTAGATATCCAGATATAAATGAAAAACAAGCATTCAGTCCACATAATGGTGTTTGGGATGGTAACTAGCGGTGAAAATGTTATGCCTCTAATAATCTTCCTACATGACTTCAGACTCAACAATGAGGCTTATATCAAGAGTGTAGAGGAGTTAATGCTACACTGGATCGATTCAGTGGCTGCTTGATGACCCTAAGTCTGGCACAGGGTTTAGTACCATGCCACAAAATCAGGAGAGCCATGTTTGACTGATAAATGTTTTTTGCAACCACATGATCCCTAACATCTGGGCGCCTCACTTTCCGGACATTAATCTCCTTGATTATATTTGGGGTGTGGTTGAATGAGAGACCGTCAAAACAATGCAGCACCAAAGATTAACAGAAGGTTAAGATAATGGTTGCATTTATCAATTTAAACAAGATGACCATATGAAAGGCTTGCAAGGGATTCTAAAGTTGTCTGGTGGATGTGATCGAAACTAATGGCGGCTTTTAAAAATAAATCTAATTCATAGTATTTCCAGATATTTTCTTGTACTTTTGGTAAATGGCCCTGATAAAGAGAGATTCCGGTGACATTTTTATAGTTTTTCGTAATTTAGACGACAACTGACCCATCGTAACGTGTAACTTTTAATAATATATTGTGTATAAATTGCATCTTCATATTGATTTCTTTAGATTGATTTTGTGAGTAAATAAACATTTGTACATAAATTGTTTATCAACATTAAAAAAAAAATAACAACCTCCAAACAGTCTATATAAGTGTACATATATTATGATCTTAGAAAACATTATTTTTGTACATGTAGTGTTGAAAATCGCTGGACCCCAGCCCAGATATATCTATTATTTTTTTTCTCTCTTTTAATTCCATGTCGTCCAGTGAAATGCTCTCCTTCACTAGCAGAAGTTTTAGTCTTTATTTATAGTCATTGTTTTTTGGGGTTTTTTTTCTCATTATTCCTTTCCTGGTTGTCAACATCTCCAGCAACTCCGTCGTTCCGGAAATAATAGGTTTCGAACAAACTTGATTAAACATTAATTAGGGAAGCACTAATCACAATTCGAGATTCAGTAATGATGGGTATGAGCGTGAGTAGCCAAAATAATCTTTCAGGTAAATTCTTTGGGACTAACCCTTCACCTTTTCTATGCAACTTAGATAGATTTTTCTTAACGTCGGGCTAGAAAAAAAAACGGAGAAAAAGTCAAAAAGACAAGTTTTAAAAAAAGGCAAAAAATGAACTCACGCTAAGAAAATAGTTTCTGTGTAAGGAAAGGAATGTAACGAAAAATTAGTGAAGGGAGGGTTGCTGTTAGGGTAATATATTTCTAAAATAAGGTTAATGACAAAAGTTTTTGAAACTTATTTAGGGATATAAACAGTCAGAAAGTTTGATGGAGAAAAAAGAAATGTAATGAAGGTACATTAACATTTAGGGAGCTTTCTTTTTCGTCTAGATTTAGTGGACATAATTGTTTGTTGTTGAAGCATTTGAAATAGTATTTTTTCAAGTAAAGGAGGCGAAAAAGGTACATTTTAGTAGGATTATGTATTTCAATAAAGTCAAAACACAAAAACACATAGAAACACATACATACATCAGCCGAAATTGATGGCCGCCTACGCATAGACGAGACGTAGACTACTATTGACTGATAACCGACTTTATGGTAATAAAATCTTTCTGATAAAATGAAACGGAAATTCTTCCAGCCGGTAGCCGTGTCATTACTATTGTACAGCTACACCACCAGGACCGATATGAATCACCTGGAGAAAAAGCTAAATCAGAACGACACCAAGGCGCTTTGTATACTGTTGAGCAAATCCTAGAAACGGTACCTTACAAAAATCATGTGTAAGACTACTTCTCGCTCATCTCAAAAACACTTCATGCAAGGCAAAAGGACATTCTTCTCAAGGCTGGGCCAGGATAGACTAACTCATTAGCCAAGTTGCTTTGTGAGATCCCTCACGTGAACTGATAATATTGGTTTCTTTGCAAAGATTTACTTTTATCAGCTGCGTACGGACACATATGGCGAGAAACAGAGGGAGAGAGAGAGAGAGAGAGCAAGAGAGATGGTTAAGAGAATCAATATTGTCAAAAAGACTTATGATATATATATATATATATATATATATATTGTGAGAGAGAGAGAGAGAGAGAGAGAGAGAGAGAGAGAGATAAGGAGGGAGATTAATAGATAGACAGAATAAGATTGGTTTAAAATTTTAATGGCTGAAACATTCATTTGATGTCATTACATCTGAAATTGATTCTTTTTTTACCAATGGGATCCAAGCAGAACACCACGGATGAAAGAAACGTGTAAACTGCATTCCATGTGGGATTTTGCTTCTCAGATCGATAAACACATGTATATAAACAATAATCAATAACTATTCTTTTCATACCTTTTGAAATATAAATTGAAAGGACACAATTACATTTGGACGGCCTTAACGCAGGAATGCAAATTCAAATTTAAAACTTAACGAATTAGATATTCAGTTTTGCCCCGTTTAATAAATATTTTTAAAACATTTTTCTTGAAGATGAAGATCAGTATAGAAATTATTACATTTAGAATTAATAATTTTTAACATTTTTGAAAAACATTGTGGTTTAAAATATAATGTTTTTTGAGGGTTGTATAATTAATTGAGTTTATTTTCGGTGCCGAGATGTTAAGGGTGTCAAGATGTGATATATATCTATATTAATTGTTTAGTGAATTACGTTCGATCCTCTCAATTATAGTTAATATATATATATATATATATATATATATATATATATATATATATATATATATATATATATATTATATATATATATATATATAAGTAAATAATGGAGTGTAATCCGCGAATATATAGAGAAAAAATGATAACAAGGTAATCCAAGTAGAATTATATCATCATCATCATATCGCGCTGGTAGCCCGGATATCCCTGACCCTCTCTCGCCACTCCTCCCTATCGTTCATCGCCCTAGGTAGGTCTTCAGGACAACAGCCTGTATCCTCACATAGCTGCTGAATGTACGTTCGAGCTGGTCGTGCTGCTTTTGCGCGGCCATATGTGGAGATCCATAAGAGTACATCTCTTATGAGTTCATCTCTGCTTCTCCAGCAGTGTCCTGCATGTCTGGTTCGTCTAACTTGAATAGTTTTCGTGATAGGGGGCAGGTGGCCGTACAGTTGGTGTCTTGTGGGGTGCTGCTGCCAGGACTTAGAATTATATATATATATATATATATAAAGAATGTGAGGGAGAAATAGAATAATAACTGAAATAGGAATACGTTTCATATACATTTAGTTCATATAATCATAAATTACCAAAGTATGTCGGATTTAAATGTGATTCTAACTCTTAGTAATAGTTTACGGATCAAAACGGTTTCAAGCTAACGAAGGAAGAAGCCGAAGGTACCCCGCACAAACTATTACGTCGACGCCGATGGAATAGCGCACCTGGCAAATGCACCCACCCAAACCGAAACCCTGTAACACAGTCTGGAAGGAGCAGCTGCAGGGATAGGCCTCATGTCAATGCACACAAGACGGAATATATGTGCTTTAATCAAAGAGGTAACATCTCCACACGAAACGGTAGCTCTCTGAAAATAGTAGACAAGTTCAGCTACTTAAAAATCAGTGTCTCTTCAACTGAGACTGACATCAACGCGCGACTAGCAAAGGCATGGACAGCTATCGATAGGCTATCGATTATATGGAAGTCATACCTGACCGATAATATAAAACACAGTTTCTTCCAAGCAGCGGTCATGTTGATATTGCCATATGGATGCACTACATGGATACTAACTAAACGTATGGAGAAAAAGCTTGACCGCAACTACACAAGAATGGTGCGAGCAATATTGGACAAGTTCTGGAGGCAGCACCCCACAAAGCAACAGCTGTACGGCCACCTACCACCCATCATGAAAACTATCCAACCAGACATACGAGACACTCCTGGAGAAGTAAGGTTGAACTCATTAGTGACACACTCCCATAGACCCCTTCACATAGAGGAGCAAAGGCATGGACTATTACCTATAAGCTGTCGATCATATAGAGGTAAAACTTATCCGACAAAATAAAAAGCAATTTTTCCAAGCAGCGGTCATGTCGATTCTACTCTAGAGTTGCACCACATGGACACTAACGTATAGAGAAAAGTTTGACGAGAATTGTACAAGAATTGAACTAGAATGCTACGAGTCATACTCAACAAACCCCAGTAGCAATATCCCACAAAGCAGCTGCTGTACGGCCATCTACCTTCCATCTCTAAAACCATCCAAATTAGACAGGCAAGACGTGCGGGAATCTGATGGAGAAGTAAGAACAAACTCATAAGTGACGTTCTCCTATGGACCCCTTCACACAGGCGTGTAAGTGTTAGACGACAAACTAGAACCGATTTACAATAGTTCTTTACAGACACAGTATGCTACCTAGAGGACCTGCCGGAAGCGGGGGATGATAGAGATGAATAGCTGATGAGGCTGATCCTGCTGATATATATGTTTGAGTGAGATGTAGACGGACGATTAAGATAGCTTTTTAAAAACATTTAAAAATAAAACTCTATAACCGTTCAAAATCAATATGTCAACAGTTACTCTTTAAAACAACCAACTTTTTTCAAGGGGGAAGATTGATCGACAAATCTTCATGCAAATGCTATTAGTTTCTCGTTACTTTGTAAGAATTAACTGTGACCCCAAAACATATATTTAAGAAGGAAACGATAATAATTACAATTTTACAATAATTATATATTGAGTGCTTCACAAATCTAGAGTAAATTATTTCTATTCAAGGTACTCTTGAGCACGATGTCCTACTTATAGCAAATGTTACCAAAAGCCTAAAGCTAGTTTTATAAGTAAATAGAATATGTTTTCATTTTTCATTATCATGTAGTTATATATATATATATATATATATGTATATATATATATATATATATATATATATAATATTTATAACCAAATGGAAAAAAAAGTCAGTTCCCATTAACGTACTGGCTAATGATCAGGACAGCGACATCGATGTTAGTGAGTCGCGCTTTCACAAACTCCAGTCGCACCATTATATTTGCTTTCGGGCTTATATATTTAGTAAAAAAGTAAGAAACCTCTTTTCCTATCAGCTATAGATGAAATAATCCCATTGTTTTTTTTAAATAAACCAAGAAGGTTATTCTGCCATGAAACTAAGAAAAAACAAAACAAAAAATATGTGTAGGTCTTATGGGATGTACTGCAACGTCGAACTCACCTCGTTCTAATACGTTCATTTTCGAATCATTGGGAAAGGCATGAACCCAACTAATCAACCCAGCATTAGGTTAATAAGTCACATTGCTGTTATTCTACAAGGATACCTTCAACAATAAATTATTCGGCAAGATTAAAATGTCATTAATGAGAAACACAAACTAAACCGAAAGAGTTTGCTTAATACACTAATAAAATCAGCAACAGCACCAACTATACGGCCACCCACCTCCCATCACGAAAACTAACCTTTGGAATAAAGGATATAAGTAGGAAATCAGTCAAACTATTTCTACTATTTGACTTTTGGTTTGGAAGGTGTTTCTTTTGTATTTTTGTTGAGAGCTTAAATGTATTTCTTTTGAATGTACTCGTAGCATCACGGTTATGATCGTAAGAAGTGGATTCCGCAACTCGAGTTTCTAAATGCATCTGAATTTCACTAAGCACTAGGAGCCCCAGCAAACGTTTACATAAAAGTATCATCCCTACGGCCGTGGTTAAATTTTTGACCTGAATGAATAAGTTAACCCTGTTATGGCAACCAGTATAAAGGAAGGAAAACTCTTACTACAAACCAGATGCAGACCTGGAGAAGGATGGCCTCCGTTGAGTTATTCCTGCATAAGACACGTCACATTATTTCGTCTCCAAGACCAATCTATGTTACATAACTAGTGAGTATGTGAATGTGAGTTATTACGTGGAGAAAACAGGTAGACAGAGAGTATTTGGGAATAAATTATACTGAATATCCATATTCATTGTTAATTATTCTCAAAGAAATAATTAAATCTTGCAATTTTTTTTTGTTGTTTTGAAGAAAATTCATTTTAATTTTTTAAATAGCTGGAGATGTACTTATCTATGGATGATGTCCTAGCTAGTAATGTTTTATCACGAAACAGACTTATTATTTCTTTTTCGTACTTATTTAAAATCATGTTTGATTTTACTTGTTATAACTAATTTGCCATTGATAGATTAGTTGATTCGTGTTATTTTAGTTAAGAGATTAAATCATTGGGGAAATATGTTCAGAAGACGTTTGTCTATTTTTGTTTAGAAAAAAATTTATCAAAAGTAGAGAACGAATCAAAAACTTTCTCTGTTGTCAGCGCGTAGCTATGATCTAAAATAGGTTTGAGGATATCCATTCGATAAAATAATATCCTTGATCGAATGTTTTCACAGAATGTTTTATAAATAAATCAGAACAAGAACATATCAACATCAAAACCACCTGCATTGTCTTTTGCCTTTTGACTACGTTGTTGACCCTCATTTAATATAAGTGAGGATATCCATAAAGCTTATGGAAGTTGAATTATCTGTAATTCGCTTTTTCTTTGCTCTTTTCAAAAAAACTGATTCCAACATTCTTTGATGTTATTCGCATTGTACCAGATCTTCCATGCGTTCCCTTTTGAGTTCCTTTTCTCTGTGGCACTTGTCTTTGAATTCTTTTTTATCTGGCCAAACGTTCGATGCAAAACTATGGCCTATGGTTAAAGGAATAGATTAGAGGCCAGAAGATAAAGGAGGTGGAATTAATTGTTTCAAATACACGTGATCTCAGGTGAAGCGCTTGTTCTTAAGAGCAAACAGCATCTTTCATTTCATATTGATTCTCTAAGATATGAAGATGAAATTTTTATAGGCTTTACTATCAAAAGACCCGAAGGATAGTTGTTTGTTATGTTTCCCAAAATGAATACCCATCTGTATATCGTGGTTGTTGCCTGTTGGTCATCATAATACAATAATAAGTCAAACGTTTTGCAATATTTTGTTACGTGCTTGTTTGCAGATGGTATATGACATGACCAATGACGTTCAATCAATAGTAAGTAAAGGCTGTAGTTAATAGTATCGGGGTAGTTGGTAAGCCCAAACGTTGTGCATTTCTTCATTCCATGAGTGATTTCAAAGCCACGCAGATGAACATGCAACGCACGATAAGTTGGAAAATTATGCTATATGAATACGAGCTGAGCCATAATGTCACAGAAGGAAGCAAACACATTTGTTATATGATAAATGAACTGAAAGTGATGTCAGTACAGTAACCAGATCGTTCAAGAAATTTTTTTCCTGCGAGTATCATTGATTGAGTATCATGATAGCTTGGCATTACATAACCCAGTGTGGTTCATCACTATATCGACTTCTGCAAAAAGGTCTGGAGATGCCTAATTGTGACATACATTAACATAATTTTACAAAATATTTAACTTATCCTAATATTTTCGAGATTCCTCTCAAAATTAAATAGACTTTTTTCTTTAATGTATCAAAAATATATACCATTTGCTTTTTACGAAATATCTTAATCAAAGTGAATTGCTGGGATTACCCGTCTTAATAATGTGAAGGACTGTGATATCGTTGAAAGCGGGTTTAAGATGTAGTCGGGCTATATCATTTCCTTTCGGTCTACTAATCTTGGGAAAGATATGAAACCTCATATTCCATAACTATGTGTTAAATGGTAAAAATACTGTTCTTCTACAAGGATGGCTTTGCTATTAAATGAACGAAAATTTTTTCATATGTATCTCAACTTTAAAACCCAAACAACCAGGATAATATTTATTCAAATTATTCATTTCAATGGGGACGTAACTCTTTTCATGACAGCTGGTAAATCCAAATCATGTAATATATATATATATATATAGTCATCCACAGACAGACTGTTTCGTTCTATCAGAAATCTTCAGTGTGGCTAGACACGCAGGACGCTCGAAGCCGGGATCGAAACCCGTCCAACTTTATGTTAGACTAAGTTTCAGACCTCTCGGCCACCAAGCGGACCACGTTGGCTAAGGGAATTTTTAGGGTATTTATTTAGCAACAGCAGCAGCAGCCGTTTGTTTACATTTTCTTTTTATTTTAATACCCTATGGGCTACCAGAGTGCTCAATTCTTTCGAAGAGCTTTGCATTACGCTAGCGGCGGCTGACAATTCCTTCGCCAGAGTGCTCATCCCCCATGGGGGAGCGTATATATATATATATATATATATATATATATATATATATATATATATATATATATATATATATTACTTGAATTAAGGATATTTTATTAAATAAGAAGAGTAAATAGAATACACTTAGCATTTTCTGCAAAAGGGTGAGCCACACCTAATAAAAAGGCGTGTTTTGGTTCTGATACTAGACTGTGTTTGAGGTTGAAGCTCCAGTTTCTGATGTCCGGGTTTTGTAGAATACCCCTTTACCATTAAAAGCAGTTTAGTCTCATACCAAGGACACACATTTGTAGAGGTTTCTTATCTTTCAGCAGAGAATAATGACAGCGTATTTTAAACCTAGCCGATTTAGCGGACGTAAATCGAAATCATAGAATGATTAGTAAATCTCTACTTTTAAATAATGGTTAGGATTATTAAACATTCCCTTTATAGGTTTTTGTGGGAACAGTAAATAAGGCCTGATATAGCTTACCATATCAGGCCTTATTTACTGTTCCCACAAAAACCTATTAAAATAAGTTAATTTTTTTTTTCTTCCAGAAGACAATCATTTCTCCTCCTAATTTATTAAGGTTATTCACAACACAACTTGTTATCGCTTTACAGTGGGATAACTAAGAATTCAGCTGAATGATATCCCGGATAAAGAGTTACCGCCACCGAAATGCTTTTTTTAGTCAAAGTGGAAGAAGCGAAGACTTTTTGAGCAGAAACATGCATGTCATCATTGCCTCGAATGGTGAACCTCGTTTATTTTCTCCGGGCGCCTTAGACGTGGATCCTATTATTAGTAGAACAGACTGAGTTCTTTAGCCATGTTTAGACAACTAGATTTAGAGAAGGAAAACTGATTTAAATCTGTTAAACTCCACCTAAAAACGACTTTTTGACCAATCCTGCACGTGAAGAGGGATCGGTAAATACACACACACACACACACACACACACACACACACACATATATATATATATATATATATATATATATATTCATCTTGATCCTAAATCCTTCAAAGAAAAACAGGTTTATGATTTTCTTCCTGATTATATATATGTATATATATATATATATAAGAGATAAGAGTAGTTGAATGAGTTCATTGGCTAAAATTTATGTACTTGGGTGAATCCAATGTTTGGCAATATTTTGGTAACGTGAGACACCAATCGGATGCATCTGAAGAACTCGTTATTGAGACGAACTACACTGAAATCTGATATATCCACCCCTTCGAGTACTACTCTCCGGTTTTGACTCTACAGCTTAGAGTAGAGCCTTATAATCCATGCTTTTAAGCCAACAATTGTTGTATTTTGACCTTCGGCCCGAGCAAACATGCCATTACAAAGTGATGCACCCGAAGGAAGTGACACATTCCAATGGCCAGTAATCGAAAGGAATCGCGTGGGTGGAAAAGCCACACCAGGCCGAGGGGGATCTCGGAAACCCCGATGGATTTTGGGGACCAGAGAAGTTGCTGATAAGATGCAGTAAAGAAAACCAGCACCCAGAAGAGTGGGCCCCAGGGCCTCCGGTTGAGCATCAGGAGAACAAGAAAGACACAACGCTGACGGCCATAAGAGTAGGGGTCAAAATATTGCAGTTTCTGTTCGGTCCCCAGCTCCCTCTCACACGCAAGACTTGAGTAACCCTTTCAAACGTTACAAATAAAGTGAGAGGTACATATATTGTTATAGAAGTCTTCCTGCATGCGTCTGTTTATTATTGTGTCGTTATGATGCTGTCGATGACTATATAACACAATGTCATTGCCAAATCGTCGAGGTTCTTGCAATTCAAGCTGAATGTATTCAACCATCTGGTTAGTGCATTGGGATGAACTTCACCTTCATCGATTGCACAACAATATTGTTTTTTTGTTTCCTTCGGATGCATATGACCCATTTACAATTCATAAATTCCCCGAATTAGACAACTTTGCACGTTTATCTGCGTTGATCTCTAACCATACATTATATGTAGCAATGCGTAACGTGAATAAGAAGCAACAACCATGATACTCTCAGCCCCAGTTGGTACTTATCATGGCTTGAACTGCTTTGAAAGTTGATATACGCATCAGACGTACCAAAATACCTCAAAACTTTTGAGTTACTCTAGTAATTTATATTGCTGTTAGGAAGATGCGTACAACCAGAAATATAATTTGTATTCCCTCCGCTCAAAGTCATTAATAATCTCTGCAATCGTAGGCAATGGAAAATATGTTGTACTTTTTAAATTCATATGACAATAACTATCTACAGACCATGGAAGTAGTATCCCATAGAAAGTAATATTTTATCCTATCATCGACTTTTGACATTTATAATGTATTCGAAAAAAAGTTTATCTTTAAACACTGATGTAAGTGCTACAATGATTATACGAAGTCATTTCCATCTTTCCGTATTATTTTGGGCTTTTTTTCCGACTAGTTTTTGTTAATTTATTGTTTCGGGGAGAATTTCTGCCATGGAATTCTCCGGTCAGACCCATTTATTTTCTGCTGAAGCAAACCGTTTTTAAAAATAACTCTTTTCGGCTTATTTTAAGTTCATTTTAAGAAACGAATTTATGACTGACTTTATGAGTGTGTCCAGAATTTGTCTGCAGAGTTATTTCGAACGTTTGAGACAACGCATCATTAAGACGAAATATTTAGTTTTTTCACTAATCATTATCGATATATTATATTTTTATTATGAAACAAAGAGTCCTATTTATATATATATATATATATATATATACGTGTGTGTGTGTGTGTGTATGTGCGTACATTATCCTTCTGTAAGTAAAGAAAGGAACGTTAAAAGTAGAGAGTGAGTAAAAAAACTCGTTAATTTCAGACGTATATAGAATTCAACTTTATAAGAATATTCTTGAAATTTAGGAGTGTTTTTTTGCTCACCCGGTACAGTACAGTGTTTAATATCTAAGATAAAATCGCTAAATTTCTAAAACTTCTAAAGAAAATACATTGATATCTTATAATTTCTTCTCAAATACCACACAAACAAAGCGGATATCATTAGGCATTATTGATTAAAACATGTCTACAGTCAGTACAGCAGTCAAAAAGGTATTATACCAAATGAATATTTTTTGCTTTTTTACTACTGTTTCGAGCTAATTTTTTTTTCAGTCATTGGGATGTTTTTTCTTTGTTTAATGGCATATTAACCTTCCTGGGTTATTTTATGCCACATCTATGCTTAGAGAATAGCAGTAGAACTTTTATTTAACCCATAGGTGAGGGAATAAGGTAGGTCATATATTTTCCATGGGTATTAGTTTGAAATTGAAAGTTATTGCGTGACTGAGGTTCGAATTCACTTATCAGAATATCGCAATCCAGCACGTTAGCTGCTATTTCAAGTGAACTCCACCAGGAATTTTTTCTTTCGCTTCGGCATTATATTGTTTGTTAATTTTCTCTTGTGGATTAATATTTGTTTACTAAAAGACTGAGGTCTATAAGAACGGCCGAAGTCCAGCCTTATTATTATTATTATTTTTTCTTTGCTTTGGTAGAGGCACGAGCGTAGCACGTCGCGATCACGGAGGCGGCTTGGCTCTTTCGGGGTTACTGCTGGAGCCGATATGATGCAGAAATAAACCGAAATCGGCAATGAAGACAGCGCATCACTGAAGACCTCCCTGAAGAATCTAAGATGTATGATTGGAAAATGAAGTTTAGAAGAGCCTTGGCACCTCGCCTGATGTAATAGTTTACAAGGTAGGCTAGCACATTTTCATGTGTGAGTTCGGGTCTCATTGAATGCCTAATTAATACCTAACCAAGAAAGCTTGCTATATAATTAGAAGAACCATACACCGATGTAAACAGAACATAAAACAATGACCCTCTTCTGCACACAAACGTTTCCTTTAGCGAAAGCAAGCACCATCCATTAACACATCATTAAAACAATCTTACGGCACATCAAAATCACTACAAATAATTTTAGAAAATTTGTCGATGAAACAAAAATCCTATAAGTACAAACTAAAAATGAAACCCGAATAGTAGAAACAATAATCCTAAAAAAGCCATTCACATTTACTTTACTTTAAGAGCTGGAATACTCTTTTACAAGGTAGCACCCACATCTTAGACGATTGCCGATGTCAGTTAAAAGTATGTGTACTGGAGTTGAAACATCAGAGATTTCGTACAATTGATAAAAAGTTCTTATGCACTATTGTGACATCTCGTTCGCGAACATGAAAAGGCGAAACAAACTCATCTCAAAATCGTTGTGTGTCATATTTAGCATGTATACTATATATATATATATATATATATATATATATATATATATATATATGTGTGTGTGTGTGTGTATGTATGTGTGTGTATATGTGTATGTGTGTGTGGGTGTGTTTATTCAGAAAATATCATGTCTTTGTGATGTTCAAGTTGCAAAAGCAAAATTAGGAATATTATAGTATAATATTAAACGACTCTATTATAAAACAAGATTAATTTTAATTTTAAAAAACTAACAACAAAATAAGATCGACACAAAATAGTAAATTTACACAATATGTCCGAATTTTTTCAATTATTGTATCAACACGACTTCAGATATTTTATTCCACTCCACCTCCATAGTAGTTTTAATCAATGCAATATTTGGATGGGAAGCTGCATTTTTTCGTTTTTTTTTTAACGACCCATATAGTGTAATCAATGGGGTTAAGGACTGGGCTTGATGGTAGCCATAAAGAAACTCCAATTATTTCGGATTTTTTTCGGCGTCAAGCAAATCATAGATTCTTTGTCCTTTCTTTTCTTGCTCACTCAAATTGGGCTGAATTTTAATGAAAAAGTGCCTGCATAATAGAGCTAATCATGAAAATTTAGATTCATCGCGTTTTTTTTATTGTACTAACCAGACTAAAAATGTTTTAAAATTCATTCGATATACCCTGTATATCCGTAATATAACATTGAATATAAAGTGAATTTTGCTTCATATGCTGAAATTTTCAAATTTTTAAAAGTGTAAAAATAATATTCTTTTTGATTTTCTTTTGTATCACAAGATGTTGAATATAATCTTATACGTAAACATATAATTGTCCCTTAGCGTGATCTCACAAGACAGTAAATGAAAATTATATTTATATGGTAAAAAGTGGTGTTAATTAATGGAAATATATTTTATATCACAACAATAACAAAATTCTCATTCGTCAACTCTTAGATCAGGTTGCTAATATACAGTAAAGTACAGATTTGTGGTTTGATTTATTATTTTCCTTTTATTTATCTGCTCTTTGTGCGTTTTTCATAGAAGTAAAATGTGTTTTTTTTCATAACTATTTCAAGGTTTTACACGAACTCAATCAAGTAGTTTTTATTGGGGACCGATTGACAGCAAATCTACCTTGGTCTTTATGACTGTTTTAAGTATATAAGTGGATTTGTATAGTACTGTCGTCTTGATCTTCTCGGTTTTTTTAAAGTTCTTGGGAACTGTTCCATGTGCTCCTTTCGTTTTCATTGGAAACCAACTGACAGCAAATCTACCTTGGTCTTTATGACTCTTTTAATTGCCCTAGATGATTTGTATAGTGCTGTTGTCTGGATCGTCTCGATTCATCCTTTGATCGCCAAGCGCATTTTAAAGTTCATGGGAACTGTTCCATATGCTCCGATTATTAATGGCATCACTATCACGTTCATGTTCCAGAACTTTTTCAGTTCTACGGCAAGGTCCTGGTGCTTTTCCAATTTATTATTTGGTTTAGTTTCATTTTTCTCTTTTTATTTTATCTGATTGAACATCAAAATTCACTCTATGGAATCTCTTTTGTGCGGTCGTTGGAAAATATTTTATGTTTTCGTTTACCTCTTGCGATGTTTGTAATTATATTCATGTGAAGGCAGTCATTTTTTTTTTTTAATTTTGTTTTTTTAAGCTGTTGCTTATTGTGTTGGTTGGTATCATCATGTACGAGGATCATTAAATAAGTTTCCAGATTTTATTCGTATGGGCACTTTTATTGATAGTACACACATGAAACTCTAGTCCTCTTCGAAGTAGTCTCCTCCAGCTGAAATGCACTTGTAGTACCGTTCCAACAACTTCTCGAATGCACCATGGAAGTCATCTTGTGTGAGCGTGTCAATGACCTTCGTCATAGCCTTTCTCATCTCCTCAATTGTCTCATAACGACAGTCTCTGAGCTTAGGGAATAATCAAAAGTCACAGGGACCTAGAGACTATAGGGAGGATGAGGAACTGTGTTGATGCCCATCTTGGTCAAATAGTTTGTGAAAAGGAGGGAGTTTTGAACTGGTGTATTGTCCTGGTGGAAATGCCCCTGATCCGATTTGAACAGTGCTGGCCTCGTCCGACGGAATCTCTTCCTAAACACCCTTAAAACCTCAACATAGTAATCCTAACCCTAACCCTTTGGCCAATCAACTCTGGTGTATTGACATTTTTACTCCTCCCACACCTCTCATCATCCCTCGCAGACTCCCTGGCTTCCTTGAATCTCTTATGCCTCTCAAAAACTAATGCACGATTCATGCAAGATGCTCCAAAACAGTCTGAAGCATTCTATACGTTTCTGTGGCGTTTTCCCAAGCTTAAAACTGAATTTTATTGAATATCGTTCTTCTAAACTGTCAAATTACATTTTTGAAATTCACCAGCTGAGACAATCAGGCTTTAGTAGTGTGTATTCCACTTGCTGCTGGAGCTGTTCATTTGAACCCGAAATCATAAAAATTGGTCTGCCATCATACTGAATTTCCCAGAGTCTACGATAATTCTAAATGCCACTACGAAAAATGTCTGGAAACTTGTCATATGCACATCGTATATATATATATATATATATATATATATATATATATATATATATATAATGTCTACAAGCATTCACGGTACCAGAAAAAAAAAGAAAAACGACCCCGCCAGGAAGAAGAGATAAAAATATCTCGAATCACCGCCCGGGGGAAAAAGAAAAAAATATTATAGGTCAAAAAGAAAGAAAAGTCCAACCTCGTCACACCCCTTGAAAAGAATCAAGGGATATGTTGTCAGCTAGTCGAAAACTAAAACCTTCTGCAATGCTACCATTACAAGAGTGCTCAACACGAGTGGAGCCAATTATAAAATTAACTTAAATCACGAGTCGGAAATCTTCTACTAAAGGTTCACCTTAACGGATAATCAGGAAGTCTAACGCCGACTGATGCTAAAGGAGAAAACGCCGTTTTTTATATTCACCAAAAACCCACCTAGCTTATAATTTACATAACAAAAGAAACAAATAACTGAATAATAATAATAATAATAATAATAATAATAATAATAATAATAATAATAATATATATATATATATATATATATATATATATGTATATAATAATATATATATACATATATATATATATATATATATATATATATATATATATATATATAATTACCTAATCACTCCGCTTGAGCAGGATGCAACCCAAGTCTATTTAATAAGCGGAGGTTTGAATACAGAGATTTCCTTCTTCTAGACCCGTTGCCCAACCATGGTTAAAGAGGCCAGTCTACCCTTCTATTTACCCATACCTCGAAGGAGATTTATTGAATTCTGAATATTCCAAAGTGTATTAGCAATATCTGAAATGCAAGCTTCGTCGTCCAAGATTTAAAATTTAGACACCGTTTTCATTTTCTACGACGGTAATCATTACACCATAACACCTCCGCAACAGAATTTTGTATTTTTGAAGAGGAAGATTGGAAACGAAATATTCCGTGACTGTTTCTATCCCTATGAAATCAAAGTTACTGTTCATACTTAATATGAATAAATGTTTCGAATTAAATGTGTTTATCAGCTTGATTCCTTCTAGTGTTGATCAATAAAGGTAGGTTGTACAATAAAACGTTAAGCGAAATAAGATAACCGATCATGTTTGTGTTTTTTTTGGGGGGGGTGTCTCTCTCTTGGTGCCATATATTTAGACTATGAACAGTCATATCGGAAAAAGTTAGTTGGAAATCTCGTCTCGCTGTAACATACGGTTTCGGATTAATACGCTTCGAAAAGATATAAACTTCTTTATTCCTCCAAGTGAGGGTTAAATCGTATCACTACTGTCGTTTTACAACGATATCTTTGTCATTAGATAACCCAAGAATGTGGTTATGTCATTAAACAAAGAAACCAACCAAAACTAATTTGGACTAAACTAACTTTAAGTAAAAATGACTAAAATTTTGAAATACGACAAGTATATCACAAACCTAAAAAAAAGGTGCAACTCAAATTAATTGTTACATATATTTCATAGATGAACTAAGTCTTCAATTGAAGATTAGATTGATTTACTAGAGTATAATTCATGGATGACCTGCGTTGAGTAAAGGTTAGCCAGCTAGACTACTGTTTCTTTACTACTGAGTTCGAGTTTCACGGGGTGCCGTATATATCCAGTCTTATGCTACAGCTAAGCTTAGCGAATAGCTACTTGATAAGAAGTGACTCCAAAATTTGGCCAGTTTTGGAATTATAATGAAAAAAATAAATGTGTAAATTAACTAAGAAAAGTTTTTTAGTTCGTTCATTTCATCATATTTTTAGCTATCTGTTGTGAGACGGAAACTTACCTGCATCATGGACTCTTCCTGCACTATATTTCTAAAGAGCTGTATCCTAATACCGTAGTTGTACAGGATTACTTGTAGTACGACTACCAATATTGGACACCACTGGATAGTAAGGTCCGCTTACCCTTACACTATCCTTTGCAACTTTTGTTAATATATCTTTCTTACCTCTAACCCGTGTTCCGTGTTTTACTTCCTTAGTTCTAACTTTGGGCCCACATCATTATCAATGAGTGATATTCGACAATGCACTTTGAGAATTTTTTTCTTTTTTTAAGAAAACATGAAACACTTCCTTTCCGTTTGTATGCTTATAAAATCTAAGCTACTGACCATTCCTTCCCGATCGTATTACCCGAACCGGCGGCGATTTTGAAGTAAGAGAACAAAAATGACGCCGTTTGTTTTGTTTTGTTTTTTGTATTCTTTTCTTCGCGTAATGATTTTATACAAACATTTTTTTAAAAGATAAGGATCTAACATTCCTGTATTTGCACACTTAACCGAAAATCTTACATTGGAGATTTCCTTCCGGCTCGACTGAAAATGTGGTAAATCATCGTATAAAAAAATCACAAGAGCTATTTAAGCAGTTGTCTCAAGCTACGAAGACAATGTTTTAATAGATTATTTTACACAGTCACCCGAACATGCAAAGACACACACACACACACACACACACACACACACACACACACACACACACACACACATATATATATATATATATATATATATATATATATATATATATGCTTATGTATGCATGTGTATATATGCCTGAGTACGTGAATGTGTACGATTTGATCATAGTGGATGATATAAGTACGTGTAGTTAGAAAGTACACCCGTATGTAGTTTCAGACACACCTAAAACATAAATTAGGAGAAAATACTAATAACACACACACACACACACACACACACACACACACACGTACACACACACACATTCTCTCTCCCCCCCTCTCTCTCTCTCACTCTCTCTCACTTCGTTTCTTGTTCTTCCTTCTCTTTGTCTCTCTCTTTCTTAGAAACAGTAAAATACATACATACATACATACATACATACATACATACATACATACATACATACATACATACATATAATGAATCTGTGTGGGAAAATGAATAAAATGCTCAACAGCAACATTTGTCATAAGCGAGTTCGAACTCTAACGGCCTTATAAAGTGCATATTCAGTATGATACCCTTGAGAAAGGAATGAATGTCCTTATTCCCACCAGCTTTGTAAAATGATATATTTTCTGTTCTTCTAAAACGAAGACTTTGGCATTAAATAATTCATGAAATTGAAATAACATTAAAACAAACCAAAACAAACAACATCAACCCTCACTCACACACTTATATATATATATATATATATATATAGTCATACACACACACACACACACACACACACACACATATATATATATATATATATATATATATATATATATATATATATATATAATACAAGATAAACCAAATTATCCCCGAACAAGCATAAGTATATTAAATTAAATCGCATTCTTCAAACAGCTCAAGAACATTAACTTAAAAATTACTCAAAAGAACCTCTCACACAAAGAAATGCATCAGAAATATATTGGAAAAAAACGTAATTATAAATGAAGCAGAGATGCAAAGTGTCGTAGTCATTTTAAATAAAACCAATGATTAAATAAAAATCCAAGAAATACTAAGGGGTGAAACCAACATTTTAATTAATCAATACAAACACAATGATACCATATAAGATATTCAAAATTCTGTAAAACACTCAACGAAACATGAACTAAAAC
Source organism: Sepioteuthis lessoniana (assembly GCA_963585895.1). Taxonomy (NCBI): domain Eukaryota; kingdom Metazoa; phylum Mollusca; class Cephalopoda; order Myopsida; family Loliginidae; genus Sepioteuthis; species Sepioteuthis lessoniana. Next base: position 77,904,632 of record OY757931.1, on the reverse strand, counting down.
AAAATACTTCCTAACTGGCTACCTCCTAAAAACTAACAATTTTTGGGATTATCAAAAATAATAATTCTGCGGAATAAAGGTTTCTATAGAAATACACAAACCTTAATCAATAGACATTCCAAGCCTCAGTGACTCAAATTTTGACCGATAATAGCTGGCCCAATATGCACCCCCTGTGGATTCAGTAAACTAATTGACATTCTACTTTATCACTTTCATATGTTAGATAAAAAAATACATCAGAGATGGCATCCACATTTTAAACTCTATAACAATAACCTGATCCCTACTCACTCATGAAAACATTTGACGGTTAAAACCTATGAATTAGGCGAACAAATATTCTCATTTTGGATAGAAAAATACCCAGAAATATTTTCTCCAAATATTTAACAAAAATTATCTCTGATGGTATTGAGCTAATCCTAAACAAAAACTATTTCCAGTTCGACAACACGAAATCACATCGAAACTATTGGAAGATCTATGGGTACAAAAATGACACCAACGTACGCCATCCTGACTTTAGCAGACTTAGAGGAAAATCTAAATGTAATCAGAGGTAAAAAAAAACCCAAAAAACACAACAAATATATAAAAACAGAATTTAATAAATCATGGAAAATATACTTTGATGCCTGTTTCATTTATTGGAAACACTCATGGGGCAACAATACGATTATATAACTTATTCCAAAACCTACACACAAAGAAAATCATCACTGAACACAACTTTAAAGAACTACCATTTTAGACATTCTCATTGAAGAACAAAATCGACAATTTAACACAGACATGTCCAGATACAAAAAATATTTCCATTTCAAAAGTCATCACCTCAAAATCCCTTCCTTACACCCCAGCACTTAGAATATGCACAATATTCACTGACAAAAAACGCTGAAAAACTCACCGATGAGAATTTCGCGTGACCTCTTACCAGAAAAAAAATCATATACCCTCAAAAACCCCATAACAACATTCATAATCAATAAAAATCTAAGTTGCACTTCAAAAATGTACTTTACGTAATCGAATGTTGCAAATGTAAAATAGAAGTATACATAGGATCAAATCAGTGTCCGAAAAATAGAGTTTATTTACATAAAAGCAACTTTGAATAACCAGAAAATTGAAAACTCTATGTTTCAAAACATCTTTATGAATGCAGTAGCAGAGTCTTTAAACTAATGACAATATACCAGATTGATGACTACCTATTACGCCAAATAAAATGAAATCAAATTCAATGATAAGTAAAAAAAAGGGTTTTAAACGGAGCTTAACGTAACAAACATATACATACGCAAATATAACAGAACTTTATACACACACGTATAAGCGCAAACATATACACACAGACCATCTTACAATATATCTATAATGCATTCACCTCAGTAAAAAGAGAAAGGAAAAAAAAACTATAAACGGGTGTACATTTAATACATATCAATACGTTCTCGAAGACATTCCACTCAGTGAGAAAGAGAGAGAAACAAAAAGAAAAAAACAACTCGGTGTCCGTTCATTTATGCAAATGATCACACAACCATGCACACTTACATACACATACAGAAAGAGGATGCTAGTGAATATATAAAAACAGCATTAATTAAAAAGAATCAAACACCTATGAAAACAATTTTCATTACAAAGTCGAGAAATAGAGATGAGCCTAGCCATTATTAGTCTCCCCAAGTGCCTCATGAAGTCTGAAATACATGTAAAGCCTTGATACATTATATAAAAATCTAAAATACCATATTCAAATGAATTTGAGGATATATTCCTTTTAATAACCGGATCAATTGCCGAGTTGGTAGAGTGTTCGCCAATGGTCTGGGAGACCTGGGTTCAATCCCGAGTCGCGTCATATCAAAGACTTTAAAAATGGTACTTGATACCTCCTTGCTTAACACTCAGCAATATAAGGTACGTATCGAGGGTAAAGTGGAGCAATCCAGGGAAAGGAGTTGGGCCCTCCCCTACACCTTTGTGTAGTAGCTATGGAAAAGGGAACCTTCTGGTTGCCCTCGACTAAGGTCGACAACTTTATTTACTTTACTATATATATATATATATATATATATATATATATATATATATATATATATATATATATATATATATTGCAGCAGTCGTTCGTAAATATATACTTAGTTTAAACACAAACATACACACACACACACACACAGATTTTTTTTTTTTAAACAGCTATCTTCTTTACGAACCAGCGAAATTAAATCTAAATTGAATGAATGCAAAAATCTTTCGAAACATTAAAGGCTTTGAACCCTTTCGGCTTTGTCTCAAGAAATTTTCGAGAATGGTACAATTTATTATTACTTAGGAGAAAACATGATTGAGACTTTAGTTTTATAAATCTTAAGGATTCACTCTGTATTGTATAGCAAGAACACATGGTGCAGTGGATACGGTATTTGGTTGGAATGTTCATCTGGGTGAAATTATCAGGAGTGATCGGGTTCAATCCCAAGAAAATATTAGACTTCCAAAGAATACTTACTGACACTTTATATTTGTACCTGGTCATGGTTAACAAAAACTGAATAGTCCACCATTGTGTTTTAAAGAAAGGGTTTATTTCGAGATTATCTTTGGACTCCTGAGTTCGACATGAAAGAGCCGAAGAAGGCCGTAGGACATATCGGCCAAAACATTGTGATTATTACAAGTAAGATGAGATCAATAGTCCGAATATTCTAAGAAATAATTACCAAGATTCATCACAGAAATTTACACAAATAATGGTGCAATTTATTTCTACAAAATTTAAATACAGTTCAATTTTCATTGCCTTAATGCTTTTGAAATATATGATTGCTGGATCTTCACATATCATCAAAGACATATGTATCATATCCATGATATGACAATGCGCTAAATGGGTGAAATGGACATCGAATGTTGGTAACATATATACATAACGTAGAACACAAGAATCTCGAAATTCGAAAACACGTAACGTCTTCTTTGTTAAGGTACGAAACCTTATTAATATTTTTGAGTTAAAGGTTTCGACATAAGGAGAGAGACACAACCATTTTATGCCGGCTTCTTCATCTGGCCCCTTTCTCGTGCGGCACCCATGGCGCGCAAATTCGTCTCGCCTCAGCGAGCCCCAAAAGTCGAACCTCCTCGTTCGGCGTCTATTTTTCAACTCTTTAACTTTCTTCGAAATCCCCAAAGTCCTCCGCGTACTTCCGGTGTGTGACGTCACCTGCACTTTGTCACCTGTTTCATCATCCCAGGCTATTGTAACATCTCTGTGTGATATGTCCGTTTTGTGCGCGCGCACGCGTTGCCACCTGCATCAAGGCTGCACCTAACTAACTCATGTGGTGAGCCGAAAGGTTCTCAGCCTAACTAAACCCAAAAGCATGAACCGAAATCCCTCGGCTATTATATTACACATACACACACTATGATCACTTACTAAAAGTAATATTGTGTATGTAGAACACCTAGTGAAGTGACAATTCCGTGTAGCGGATATTAACTTTAATTACATCTGCGTTGATGCTTCTTCACTGACGGTAATTGTGTGCACATTTTCCTCATCCATTTTCTTCAAGACAAATGGTTGGTGAACACATGACAAGTGGCATGACGATAAGTGAGCTAGACGAGAAGACAATTAGTAATGAGTCCCATTCTCACTTGGTGACCCATACTTACGGTTTTGATTTTAGTTTCTTTGTTTAATATCGATCTTCGTAGGTTAATTTATACCAAAACTCTCTTATTAGGAAAAAAGTAGTGATGTAATGATTAAAGCGCTGGACTGCAGAATCATAAAAGGTGAGTTCAATCGCTCTATTACGTTCACTTTGGAGCAAATAGTCATGGGAAATGAAAAAGTCACTAATCCTTCCAGCTATTGGTTAAATCATACCACTACTATTGTTCTAGAAAGATGAATTTTAGCATTAAATAAACTAAGAAATGTATCCTTTCGAATGTAAATGTAAGAACATGACTGGTTTTTAATGTCACATTTTCCTATGTTGCAGTCCAGCACGTTAAATTCTGCACCACAGGCTTACCCCATATTTCAGGCCTTGTACTTATCTAAGATCGATGTAGTTATTAACGACATTATTAGAAGTGAATGACAAGTTTAAACAGAACCAGAAACGAACGTTGTATGTTTTAACTGTTCAACAGATAATACATACTTTATATATTTTTGACACGAACCATATGGCATTATTTCTGAAGAAAGCAGATTTCACGTTAAAAATTAAGTGTGCAATCCTAAGAGAGTTCTGCATGTGTTTTAAACAAACCCAAACCAAAATAAACAGAATATATATATATATATATATATATATATATATATATATATATATATACATTTTTAATCATTGCAAACTTTTTCTAGAAATATATTTCAAGTGCTTGACAAAATTCTGCTTGTGTGTTAGGTTCATTAAGTCTGTCTTTTGCAAGTTTGCATTACAAATTTTTACAATCATTTCGACATTTTGATAAATTACAAAAAAGAAAACAATAAATCCCTTTTAAAAATGAAATTTCAGCGTAAAAGAAAGCGGAAAAATGCGGTCAAAATTATAAAACCGAAGCAGAAATACAAGGTCTAAACAGTTAAACCAACACGGTCCAAAATCCTGTCCATGACAAAAAAGCACCCAGAGGCCTCAATGTCTAAGTAGATAAATTCGAAATTCATCTGTGACTGAAAAGTGCAGAGCCAGAAGCTAATTTAGAGGATATTTATGATGTCCGCACAGAATCAAATCTCTTCATCAGAAGTTACTCAGCTAAAAATAAAAAAAAACGTACAAAGCTAATATGTATATTATGTGAGATCTTTATCGAAGACGACTCAATCTAAGCTTAGCAAATATCAGCAAAGGCCTGCAATATTCATAGCTGGAAGGTGTAGAGAAGGTTTTATGTATCAATGTCTGCAACTAAAAGACTATGAAATAATATTCATCCAACCGTATTGAAAACTGCTATTAAAGCTTAGCAAATAATTGTACCGGTAATGTCTTTAAAAAAAGCCAGTCACACTTTCTGGGTTAGTTCTTTACAGAAAAAGGTGTACTAGTTTGTCACTGTGTAAAAATGCAACCAAATAGTTCCACGTAATAAAAAGCGCAGCCATCGCAAGAAAAACGCGGTCAAATTGGTTGACACTTTACTGTTACGTGATAGCCTTGATCTAGCAGTCCGGAACCTCAGTTATCAAATGGACTGGAGCAAGTACATATCACTCTCCCGAGGTGGAAGAAGGATAGAGTTTTTAATGGACTCGGGTTTATATATATATATATATATATATATATATATATATCATCATCATCATCATCATGTCATGCCGCCAGCACGGATATCCTTGACCATCTCTCGCCACTTCTCCCTATCATCCATCGCCTCCGGCAGGTCTTCTGGGTTACATCCTGTGTCCTCACATAGCTGCTGTATGTAAGTTCGGGCTGGTCGTCCTGCTATTGCTTGGCCATATGTGGGGGTCCATAAGAGTACGTCACTTACGAGCTCGTCCTTGCTTTTCCAGCAGTGTCCGGCGTGTCTCACGCCGTTTCTTTTTTCTTTTTATTTTGGTTGCTTGAATGTGAACGCAGAAAGAGGAAGTACAGTCCCTCGAATGGCAAAAAACTACTGTGAAGTGTTCACTGTTCATTTATTCTTGATTCACGGAGTCATTCACTGAATAGATAGGAAAAGAAAAAAAAGAATTGGGGTCTGGCTAAAACTGAAGCTGTTTTCTTGAATATTTCTCACCCTGATAAATAGCCTTATTGATATTTCAGTTACAAATGAAGACAGAACACAATTACTTTAAAACTGGTGACCCCACAAGAGACATTCCTTCTGATGACAATGCAACAAGAGATTCGAGGAGGAATCTTCTTCAAGTTCAATAGTCAAATAAATGACGACTTATAAACATTCACTTACTTCGGCAATATGTGTGACTGACTAAAAACGGCTCAAAAACTTCCAAGTATAGCAAAACCATAATCAATAAACAAAGGTTTTCTCTGATTTACATTGTTATTTATATGAATAAAACAAAAATACAATCCTCACTTAGACTTATAGATAAATTATTCCTACCTTCAGGTTTAAACATTTGTTTGGGCTCTTTTGTTTGTTTGTTTGTTTTTTTTTTGTTGTTGGGTGGGGTAACAGCATTCCAAAGATTAACTGATGATGAGATCGTCTCGTAAGATTTAGCAAATTGAATAAAAAAAGTTCGTCATAATCAAAAAAAAATAATTATATGCTGATGATTTAAACAATTTTCTGATAGTCACGTGGAGTGGATTTTAATACAAATAACGAACATTTAAATTAGAATTAAGACATATAAAACGGAAATAGAAAGAGAATGTTAGATTCCTGATCAAGAGGCGGAGTTTCCGTGACGTAATGGCTAAAATACTAAACTGCGTCCTTTAAGTTGAGATTAATACCCTTGGCAAACTATGGTCCTCATTATCAAACCTGCAATGGATTATTTAATATCACAGCTGTTCTTCTACAGTGATACATTTTGCATAAGATAACCCTGGAAGAATGATATACCATTAAAAACAAAGAAACCAAACCAATAATGATTAAACTGCTTTGAATATTGGTTTTGGAGAGAAAATAATGGAAAACAAAAAGTTATTAATTTCTTCCATTACCATATAAGATTTATTGCAGGAAAAAACAAAATGCATCTTTTTCAGATCCGATCTGTCTTTCTACAAATCCAATTTTTCCTTTCGGAGTGATCTTTGAAAAAAACCGTATAAATTTCCTAAAACGTTCCAAGAAAACAAATCAAGAATTTTTCGTGATATGTTTTCACTAAATTACAAAAAAAATGGCCCAGAAGTTATTATATATATATATATAGAGAGAGAGAGAGAGAGAGGGAGAGAGAGTTTTAACCTTAATATACATTTTTATAGTGCGCAATCAATGACACAATTGTTTTCTGATTATTTTTTTCTTGAAAGTAATTTTTTTGTTTCTTATTAATTTTATCGCTAGCTCTATTCGGAGATTTTCATTGAAATCTGAAAACAGCATGTCTGTTAAGGTCTCCATGAATCTTCTAATTATCTTAGATGGATGTTACTGTACTATGCTATGACAAGTATAGAATTCATTCTTTCTCTGAAAGAGCTATTGAGGTTCAATCCATGTGTTACAACTAAAATTAGAATCACATTCATTTTCATGTTTCACAGCATTTTTTGCTGTATTCGTCTTGCTTTTCGCTTATTTTAAGATCACACTACGGTCCGCTGAAACGACAATATCTGCTCGATTACAAGTTTTATTCTTCTTGTGAACAAGTCTAATCTTCTGAACGGGATTTCGTGATTAGTTTGTATCTGACGGTTCCATCGACTTTTTTGTCTCATTTTCCGGGACAAATTTATTTGTTCACAGACCATTTGTCTGGCGCGGAAAATTTAAACCATTTGCACAGTTCTTAGTCAATCATCTCCCCCACCCAGATACATCTCCATTCACTTCTCGTGTGGTTAGCTGCTTCATCTCTATCGTTACATAACATACACTTGCTACTCTCCCGGTCATTACTAATTTTTGCTTTCACATGATTAGTACTTATTTTGTGCTGCTATTTATAGCGACTTATATTCTCTCTTCGGGTTACCGCTTCGAGGATGCCTCAGTCATCTCACGAGCAATATTTTTCGTTTGTCGTTTCAAATACCTACATATCGTTTTTCTTCCCATAGTTTTATAGTTGTTGTTTTTTTATTACTGTTTTCCTGTTTTTCCTTAAATTAAATGTGTTCATATTTATTTTTTGGTTCTGTCATCACTGTTTTCTCTTCTTCATATATTCTACGATTCCCTGAAAAGTCTCAATGCCGGCGATTCCTGTTCTCTAAATTCTGTTTTTGACGCACTGAAGCTGCCTGTATCACAATTACGGTGTATTATTATTATTATTAGTAGTATTATTATTTACTCATTCGAGATTTTCACATCAGCGTTGGCCGATGGTTTTTTCACTGGAGTCTGAGTGACAGGAAGTCTCCTCAAGTCTCCAGTACACTTCTCAGTATTCTGTCCGTTCTCAATGCTGTCGTTTGGGTGGTCTCCACCCGTCCGCCAACTTCCAAGTCCTCCAATCCCTTTAGTAATACTTTAGTTTCTGTTCCAAACGCACCAATTACAATTGGTATAATTGTCACCTGCATGATCCACAGTTTTTTCAATTCCCTAACAAGGTCAAGGTATTTATCCTTCTTTTCAAATTCTTTCAGTTTTATTCTGTTGTCAGCCGGGACCCATTATTATTATTATTATTATTATTATTATTATTATTATTATTATTTACTCATTGGGTGTTTTGCCATATCAGCTTTAGCTGATGGTCTTTCAATGGAGACTGGGTTACAACAAGTCTTCTCAAGTCTCCAGGACTCTTCTGAGTATTCTGACCGTTCTAAATAGTGCTATAGTTTGGATGGTCTCCACTCGTCCTCCAGTGCCTTTAATAATCTTTTAGTCATTGTACCGAAAGCACCAAATACGATGAGTACAATCGTCACCTTCATGTTCCATATTTTTTCTTCTGTTCTCTAGCAAGGTCGAAGGACTTATCTTTCTTTTCACTTTCTTTCATTTTTATCCCGTGGTCAACCGGGACAGCAAAGTCCACAAATCTGCAAAGTCCACAATTTTGCAATTTCCCTTTTTTTTTTTTTTTTTGCTGATTATTATGAGGTCTAGTCTTTTGGCCGAGATTAGGGGATTCGTTTGTATGTCAGTCTCATAGGAGTTTATGTGTGTCATTCTCTGTGTCATTTACGTCTCTGGTTGTTGTGTTTCCTTAAATTGTCATTTATGTACCTAAATAACAACAGGCAACATTCGCAAGATGACAGCCACGTCTCCCAAGCCTGTCGCATGGGTCCCACGTTGTGTCATATTTTGATTCAATATTTTTATTATCGGGGGTATAATGTGGATATACCAGACCCAAGGGTTGTTTATAATCTGCGTGCCTTACACAGTTGTGACCGAGAACAGTTACAATGTCTGTTCATGAACTGCGAGTAAAACACACACACACACACACACACACACACACACACGCATGCGTGCGAAAACCCCGAGTTTTTAACTTAGTTAAGGCCTATTCTCTTGCTATTTTTCCCTTATTTCTCGAAATAACCTGAATTACTATCATGTTTGTTCTGTAATAGCTCAATAGTTTATATGAACTGCCCTATTTTGAGACTATATTGAGATATGAACAGCCTCAGCGGAAATAAAGATGAGGTTCCTGATGTCTTTCCGGTTATATTGAAGAAGGTAACTGTTCTTACTAAGCGCATTCATACTATACCAGTTACGTATTTTTCACCGACTGAGAGAAGTCATACATGGGCCATATAGAGTTTAGCGCGGTAAATTTAAACAAATCTATTAAGTTATTTTGAAATAGTTTAGCTGGAAATATTCTTTTGAATTAAAAGGCTTCATTTAAAGTACAAAAGTCCACCAAAACATTTTTCGAGTTACGGATAATCAATGTTTTTTTTTTTAATTAAATGAATTATACTGACCTGATTTTCTTCGTACACCACACAGCAAAGATTCGTTCATCTGCCCTAATAGTTCGATTCCTGGCATCTAATTATTGGTTTGAAGGAAGTTATATATATATATATATATATATATATATATATATATATGTTCTAAGAAATAGACCTCACGTGAAATTGTATAATTTTTTATTCTAAAGAATTTTTTTCACACCATTCCCCCCAAATCCTCAAAATACTCCCTTCATAACATAGACACATAACTCAGAGTTTAGCGCTAAAAATTAAAACAAATCGATTTTGTGATTTAGAAATACTTTAGCTGAAAATAATTTTGGTCATCAAAAAGTCTTCATTTAAATTACAAAAGTTCTCCAAAATATTTTTCGCGTAACGGAAAATCATTGTTTTTTTAATATGAATAAATTCGACTGACCCGATTATCTTCGAACACGATACAGCAAATAGTTGTTTATCTGCCCTCAAAGTTCGATCCTCCCATCTAACTATTGGTGGGAGGGAGTTTATATATATATATATATATATATTCTAAGAAATAAACATACGGTACATTCTAGAATGTTCTATCATAAAGATTATTTCTTACCATTCCCTCAAAATCTTCAAAACACCCCTTTATCACTCATTCCGGGTTTTGCATTTACCATTGTTTGTATGGTCAAATTTAAACTTCTTGCACAATTCTCTGTGGATCACCTTCCTCACCCAGCCGTGTTTAGTCTTATCCTCCTTTTGCACAAATTTGCTCTATTCACTTATCATATTATTGATCCTTTCGACTCTGTGACCGCATCATCTAAATCTATAATTTTTTGAGTCTAATCTTTTTTTGCAAGATTATAGTTGGTCCTTATGGTGTTGTTTTGTGTGTACCATACCCATGATACAGATATGTGAAACGTATATAGAATGTTCATAACATACATACATAGAACATAGGATTCCCGAAACACAAAAACACTTACGACTTCTTAGTTCAGGTACGAAACTTTTTATTACCTTTGAGTTTTTTCGACATAAGGAGTGAGAGGCACAATCTTTCTATGCTGGCTTTTCCATCTGCCCCGCCACAAGGCCTCGGCGAGTAAGCGAAAGTCACCCTCCTTCTTCCGAGCCAGGAACCCAACTCTCTGATCACCTTCCCTACACAGTTTAGTCTTATACTCTTTTTGCGCAAACTTGCTGCATTCGCTTATGTTATGGGTCGTTATGTAACCTACAATTATTATTATTATTATCATTATTATTATTATTATTATTTAAGAGTTTTTGACACCAACGTTTGCTGACTGTCTTTCATTTGAGTTTGAGAGACAGCAAGTCACCTCAAGTTTCCAGTCGCCGCAATAATGCATCGATGCTTTTTTTTTTTGCGAGCAAGTCCTATTCGTCCTTCTTTTCTTGACACATACAGTCTGTCTTTGTCCTATATCGGATGTAAGGTCTAATATATCGTCATTTGTTTTCTTGTTCTATTTTTCTTCTACCTTTATCAACTTCAAGAATGTTCTCAAGGATCTTACAAGAGGGTTAGCCCAAGATTTTTCACTTTGATTTCTGCTACATAGTTTGGTTTCAAGTAGTTTTTTTTCTTTCTCCTGAGATTCTCTTTTTTAAGTTTTTCTTTCATATCTTCTTGATTGATGGTGTCCGCATCCACTGTTCTCAAGTACTCGTAAGTGTCCTTTTCTCCAAGCCTTTTGATTTTTTATTCATTTATTTGTTCACTCCTCTTGAGTTTGTTTACAAAATCTTTAATTTTTTTTTCTCTTGAGTCTAAGTGACAGCAACTCTCTTCAGGGTTTCAAGTATCTTCCAAGTATCCTTGATGCATTTAAGATCCTCATGGTCTGAATGTTTACTCGTCCAGCTCTATAGAACCCTTCCAAAAACACCATTTACAATTAATATCAGTCAGGATATTAATATCATCTTGTGCATATTAATGATATTTTCCGAAATATACTCTAGATAACATTTTATTGTCTAGTTTATGATAACATTTTTCGAGTTCGTACAATTATCAAGTAAGCGGACATTCCAAATATAATAAAAATGCAAGGACTAATTGTTGAATGAATGAATGAATGAAGCTATTCCTAAATGCCGACATGAGAAAAAATCCCATCGTAACTAAATATACAAAAGAACTGATAAACAACATATAGAAATTAAGTGAAAAGACGTATGTTAAAGTATTATTTAATAGATTAGTAACATCTCTAGTTGGAATATTGTGCGGTATTTAAATAAGCGTTAAAACGGCTGGAAATATTCCAGGAGTCAATTCAGTTTACTTGACAGAATACAACTTTCAATCGCAGTAGAATGCTTGGCTGTTATTTGGAGATTGTAAAGTCAGGTATACAAAATCTTTGACGCTAGATTTGAAGCTTAAGTTTCTTACCCAAGACCTCCCAAAGACATGACCTTTCTGGCTCTTATTCAGCGAACCCGAACAACATAGGGAGTCAGTATTATACATGAAATAAATTAAGTTTCGTATGTACTATAGAAAAAAGACTTTGATTTTTTTTAATAACAGAGCAGCGTACAAAGAAGACAGAACAATGTTGTCGCAGAAACAATATGGCGGAGAGAAGTGACAACTGGTAAAAGAACACCAAGATGGCTATTAAAGAAGAAAACTGCTGTATATAATAAAAGAAGTGATATAGCAGAAAACACCCAAAATTGACTGAAAAGTAGTCGTCGAGTTAAACTATCTGAAAATTGTTAGAACATGACACAGACAATCAAATTTAAAGAAATATATTATCTTATAATATGTATGTATGTATGTATGTATGCCGACAATCGGTATCAAAACAGGTAAGAAAATGGAAAGAAAGTTTTCCAATGACTTTGCTGTCCCGGCGAACCACAGAATAAATCTGAAGGAACGTGAAAAGAAGGATAAGTATCTCGACCTTGCTACAGAATTGAAAAAGTTGAGGAACATGGAAGTAACTAGTGTGCCAATTGTGATTGGTGCTTTAGGCACAATAACTAAAGGATTATTAAAAGGCCTGGAGGACTTGAAATGTGGCGGATAGGTAGAGACTATCCAAACGACAGCATTGCTGAGAACAGCCATAATCCTGAGACGAGTCCTGGAGATTTGGGTGACTTGCTGTCCCTCAAACTCCAGTGAAAAACCATTAGCTGACACTGATGTGAAAAACTCTAAAGGTGTAAATAATAATAATAATAATAATAATAATAATTACTGCTTTATGGAGATCGGTCAGAATACTGAGAAGAGTCCTGAAGACGTGAGGATACTTGTTGTCATTCAAACTCTTGTGAGAAACCATCGGCTATCGTTGGTGTGAAAAACTCTCAAATGAGAACAAAGGAGACTTGAGGAGACTTCCTGTCACTCAATCTCCAGTGAAAGACGACCAGCTAACGTTGATGTGAAAAAATTTAATGAGTAATAATAATGATGATAATAATAATAATAATGACCCACAGGGAGATGTGCAAGAAATTTAGATTTGACCATACAAACAAATGTATATGCATAACTCAGCATATCTCCTAGAAACTCCTATGGGACTTTGACATAGAGACGGATCACCTAATCTCGGTCAGAAGACCAGACCATATAATAATCAACAACAAAAAAAAAAGAATAAAAAAAAAACTGTCGACATTGCTGTACCGGCTGACCACAGAATGAAACTGAAATAATGTGAAACGAAGGACAAGTACCTCGACCTTACTAGAGAATTGAAAATCTATGGAACATAAAGGTGACAATTATACTAATTGGTATTGGTGCTTTTGGTACAGTAACAAAACGATTATTAAAATCACTGGAAGACTTGAAAGTTTTCGGACGAGTGAAGACCATGCAAATGACATCATTATTGATATCGGACAGAATAGTGAAAAGAGTCCTGGAGACTTGAGGAGACCTGCTGTCACTCAAACTCCAGTGACAGACCATCGATTAACGCTGATATTAAAATATCTAAAGGAGTAAATAATAATAATAATAATAATAATAATAATAATAATAATAATAATAATAATAATAATTACGTTTCAAGAAAAGAAGAAGGAAGAACTCTTATCTGTATTGAAGTTGACGTATCAATGCAACGCTTTGACAACTATTTAGAAAAGTGCGAAGTAAGACTGATTACAGCCACCCGAAGCAATATTGACTACTCGGTGACCAACGAGCCGGAAATAACCAGAAAAAATGGGAAGAAAAACAACTCCATGGACATCTTAAACGACTAATAAGCAATATCTCAAACCAGAAAATGCGAAAGTGGTGGCTAAGAAAGCGAAACCTTAAGATAGAAACAGAATCTCTTCAAATAGAAGTGTAAAACTACGCAATAAGAACCAACCATATCAAAGCAAGACGAGATAAAACGCCACAAAAGAGCAGATGTAAGTTATGTGGTGATCGAGATGAAACGATCAATCACATAATAAGCGAAGGCAACAAATTAGCACAGAAGGAATATAAGACGAGACACGAGAGGGTGGGCAAAGGGATCCAATGTAAAATTTGCAAGAAGTTGAAGTTTGACCATACAAACAAATGGTATATGCACCATCCAGCATCTGTCCTGGAGAATGAGACACACTAACTCCTATGGGACTTTGACATACAAACGGATCCCTAAATCTTTGCCAGACCACCAGACAATATAATGATCAGCAAAAAAAAATGAGATTTTGTAAAATTGTGGACTTTGCTGTCTCGGCTGACCACAGAATGAAATTGAAAGCATGTGAAAACTACTTGGACCTTGCAAGGGAATTAAAAAAACTGTGGAACATGGAGTTGACATTTACACTCATTGTAATTGGTTCTCAAGGTACAATCAATAAAGGATTAAAAAAGGGACGGGAGGACTTCGAAATAAGAGGACGAGTGGTTACCATTCAAACAAATGAATCATTGAGATCGGATAGAATATTGAGAAGATACTGGAGACTTGAGGAGACTTGCCTTCACTCAAGCTTCAGTGAAAGACTATCAGCTAATACTGATGTGAAAAACTCTCAGAGAGTAAATAATGATAATGATTTACGATTCAGTTTCATGTGACAGATTCTCAGGCAATATTCATCCAACCAAACTTATCAGCAACGTCAGTAGGCATCAGAATATAAGGTTATTCTGCATTATATATATATATATATATATATATATATATGTATATATATATATATATATATATATATATATATATATATATGTATATATCATCGGACAAAAACCGAAAGTGTGAAAAGGAGAACAAAAACATGAATACGTATATAACTCCATGCTTTTTTTTTACAAGATTTTATCTTTGTCTAGTTTCAGTGCCCATAAAATCAAAACCAAAATCGTTAAATATGGTATATTTTTTCAAACAATGTAAAAAAAGAAATCGACGAACAATCAGAATAAGGAATTTACATTCTATCCCGTATTCCCACTCTTTTCTTAAAATAATATCAAACAAAGAAAAAATAAAAAGATTAAACCAACCAACATGGCGTTTTGTCTCTCGAAACAAAGACCAGCTTTACAAACCCAATAAATCTCAGACCATATTGATTGGATATTGACGTTTGACATTGACTTCTAGGTGTCTTTTTCTTTCTGTAAAGATTACGGTTTTTCTTTCTTTTTTTTCTTTTACGGTTGATTTTATGCTTGTATTATCTCTTTTCAGAGTAGATAAATTCTTACTGTTATTCATTGTATCACTACCATGAATAGATAGATGTTCAGGACACCAGTTCCAGGGAGAAAGAAATAAAAACGGTAACAAGAAAAACCTTTATATAATCGCAATTTCCCAAATGTTGTTAGTAAAAATATTGTAATATTATCGATAATAGAAACGTCTTTGGTTTGACAAATTAAGTATTTATCTAGAATCTCTTTGCAACTGATACTGTCTTAACTAATGAGGTTATTCCTTATTTCCCAATCATGCTATTTAACAGTCATTGTCAATAAAGTCTTTTACATTTTGAGGTGATTCTAAAAGATTTACGTTATTTAATAAACTTAGAATAAATGCTGAATCTTTTTTGAGCATCTATATTTTCTTTGTTGGAAATGATATAAAGTGATTTATTATGTAACTTACGGTGATATAAGCTCTTCTGAAATATTTCGAATATTGAAGTGGAGATTTGTTTAAAGACATTAAAATACATCATAATCGATAAGTGATAGTTTGCAAATTCTGGATTTTGTTTAAACGAATATATCACCATGGTTAAAACGCTCCATCATCTTCGGACAATATCACGAGATTTTGCTGCATTCCTTTCCAATTTCCGTTCACTGTGAAATGCTTGACTCGATTTATGTCCAAGTTTATCATAATGCCTTTAGATTTCAAGAAATCCAATTCTGACATTATCCAGCGTTACATCAAAACCAAATGTGTAGATGAATAGTATCACCGATTACATAATATACGGTTCACTTTCTTTGTTTTTAATGGCATATCAACTTTGATTGGTATATTAATGTCAAAGCTATCTGTGTATGACAGAAGTGGTACTATTTAACCCATAGTTGGAACGATAAGGATTTTGAAAATTTTCCTGTGAGTATTAGTCCAAAATTGAATGTAGCAGCTGTGTCTGGAATTCAAACACGTTTATTTTGATGTTTTAACCCAGCATGTCAGCCACTACGTCACGCGGGGTGTCCTCATGGGGTAACGGTTAAAGCGATGGACTGCGGATTCGTAGTACGCAAGTTCGTACTCCAGTTGCGCTATTTCATTCACTTTCAGGCAAATACCTTTGAGAAAGGTATGAACCCCCTTATCTTCACAGTTATGGGTTAAATAGTACTACTACTGTTCTTCTAGGAAAATGGCTTTGGCAATAAATAACCTACAAAGGTTGATATGCTATTAAACAAAGAAACCAAACCAAACCAAACTACGCCAGGAAGACCCCCTTTTCATAATATATGAAACCAGGATACAAAACATATAGTACAATATGAAACTGACTTTAAATCTTAACATGAAATGATTTATAATAAAAAAAAAAACTGTTTTACGCAAAAAATTATTTTTTGTTCATGATCATAATATAAGTCCAGTCAGTTGAGGGGATCACTATAGAATACGCTAACTGCATCACTGCTGAAGTTTAAAAACCCGTAAAGAGTATCCTGTATATCACGTTGAAATTTTCATGTTTTGGCTATGGGAAATATGGAGTACTCCTTTATTGATATTACTCCCAGGTCCACTTTAGCCCGAATTGGTAGTAACTGCTAGTATCCTTCTATAGGTCAAACAAAAGTATCTAATAATTTTCTGTATTAGGAACAATTTATCAGAATGCAAAAGGCTGACAGATGTTAAATTTAATTATTAGTATTAAATAGCAGTACTTGAAACGATTTAATTGAGAGCAAACGAATAGAAAACGTTGAATAAATCTCTTAATGACAAATAGCAATACATGGAACGATTTAACTGTCAGCAAATAAATGAGATATGACTCATTTGAAAATAACTTTACCAGCAGCCCATTTGTTTTAAAATCATATACACTTAATTTAGATGTATAAAGAGGATTTGGCATTTAATAACTTATAAATATCTTTATACCGTAAAACACAACCGAAAATTTCTAATAGTACTCATGAATCAAAGAAAATATAAGCGAAAAAGTGGTTGTAAATAATATATCTATATGAAGAAATCTATCAACCGAGACCCTATATCAATGTGATAGAGCAGAACTAACCTAGAATTTAGAGCTTTACAACATATATATATATATAAGGAGGGCATACGATAAGTTTCCAGACTTTTTTCGTATGGGCACGTTAATTGAGAGCACACACATGAAACTCTAGTCCCCTTCGAAGTATTCTCCTCCGGCTGCAATGCACTTGTTGTACCGTTCCAACAACTTCTGGAAGGCCCCATGAAGTCCTCCTGTGTGAGCGTCTCAATGACCTTCGTCATAGCCTCTTTCATCTTCTCAATTGTCTCATAGCGACAGCCTCTGAGCTTAGGGAAAAACCAAAAGTCACACGGAGCAAGGTTTGGACTATGGGAGGCTGGGGAACTGTCTTGATGCCTATCTTGGTCAAATAGATTGTGACAAGGATGAAGTTTTGGACTGGTGCATTATCCTGGTAGAAATGCGACTGACCCGATTGGAAGAGTGTTCGCCTCTTCCGACAGAATCTCTTCCAGAACTCCCTTAAAACCTCAACAAAGTAACCCTAAACCTAACCCTTTGGCCAATCAACTATGGTGTATTGACTTCTTTACTCCTCCCAAATCTCCTATCATCCCTCACAGACACCGTGCCTTCCTTGAATCTCTTATGCCACTCAAAACCTGATGCCCGATTCATGCAAGATGGTCGAAAAGCTGTCTGAAGCATCCCATACGTTTCTGTGTCATTTTTCCAAGTTTGAAATAGAATTGTATTGCATATCGTTCTTCTAAAGCGTCAGATTGCATTTTTGAAATTCACCAGCTGTACCAATCAGGCTTTAGTGGTGTGTATTGCAATTTCCACTGTAGCTGTTAATTTGAACTTGAAATCATAAAAATTGGTCAGCCATCTCAAAAGATGTAGAGAAATAATATACTGAATTTTCCAGAGTCTACAACAATTCTAAATGCCCATACGAAAAAGGACTGGAAACTTATCGTATGCACTTATCGTGTGTATATATATATATATATATATATATATATATATATATATATATATATATATAACCCATTTGGCTGGGGTTGTCGAATACACCGAATTTATTTCTGCAAAGACATTACACCCGACCCATGAGTGTCCTGGATATGACATTAAGCCTTGCGATGGTGAGGATCCACGCTTGAAGATTTGGAAATTTGGAGTACTTCTTTGTTGTCATTGCTCCCAGTTCCATTCTGAGCTGGTGAGGTTGCAACTGATAGATTCAAATCAATGGGTCAAATAGAACTTTTTTCATCTAAATTATAAAAACAAATGACTTATGATAAATTGAATTTTTAGAAACAGAACTGTTTGATCCTTTGACAGTGTGTAAAGAAATGACTGATATTTAAAGTGTTAGTGACACATGAAAATACATGTTACCATTTCACAGTGTAAATCTATAGTGTTGCATAGAAAAATCTGAGTTAAATAGCAATATGTGTAAGCACTTCAACGTGTACAAACAAATGGTTAATATTGAATTGAAACATTCGATTTAGTTAGCAATAATTAAAACCATTTAACAAGTGAAATAACAACAAGACTATTGTTCAACAAATGTTCTAATCCGTTTAAAAACCGACAAACATTGTTACAAATTTTATGTCGATTTAAATGTGTACAAACGAATAACTGATGTTAAAGTTTTACTGTCAAAACATTTGAAAACATTTATATTTGTGGAAAAACCTACAATAGTTTATATGCCTAAAACTCAACAGTATATATATATATAGTCATCCACAGAGAGACTCTTTCGTTCTATCGGAACTCTTCAGGACGCTCGAAGCCGGGATCGAAACCCGTCCAAATTTACGTTTGACTAAGCTTCAAACCTGTCGGCCAACCAAGCGGACTACGTTGCCTTAGAGAATTTTAAGGTATTTATTTAGCAACAGCAGCCTTTGTTTACATTTTTTATACCTTATCGGCTACCAGAGTACTCAATTCTTACGAAGAGCTTTGCATTACGCTAGGGGCGGCCGACAATTCCTTCGCCAGAGTGCTCAACCCCCTTGGGGGAGCGTATATATTGTCATCCACAGACAGACTGTTTCGTTCTATCAGAACTCTTCAGTTTGTTCTAAGTCCAAAGAGAGAATAAAATATATCAAAATTGGTAAGTCCACGAACAGATTTGTATTTTTTTCATTTTTTTCATTTTGTTCTTACATACGTGTATCTTTCCAGCTTGTTGTTTTCGTGAGAGAACGTATATGATCCAAGGCCTTGTTAACTGGGTACTCAATAAGATTTGAACTCACTTGCGTTGAATGTAGTTAATGGAAATATATGTACATATGGTCATCACTGGTCCTTAATATAAGGACATCACTAAACAGGAGTAATAACAAAATAGAAGAAAATAGAAAATTGAATATTTCGAAACTTCTATTCCACTGTAGTTGAGGTAAATTTGAAGTAATGCCAATATATCAAACCAACGGCTACACGCTACTTCAAATAAAAGAAAGGAATTTTATTGATAAATTTAAACCATATTTGAAAATAAAAAACATAAATCGCCCGAACACACAAATGAAAATAAACACACACACACACACACACACACACACACACACACATATATATATATATATATATATATATATATATATATATATATATATATATATATATATATCTCAAGAAACATTCACACACAGAAAAAATAACTATGTTAAATCGGAAAGCCCTACAACACACATACACACACACAACATATCAAATATCAAAAGTAAATAAGGGATAAAGTAAGCAAAGAGAAACTCATTCTAAGAAAAATCAAGCATTTATTAAAAACAAAATTAGTAAAAATCATTAGAACTACGAACACCCGTAAGTTCAAGGTTCATTAAATAACCCATTAAGTTGACCTTGTGCCAGACATTTCTCTGACGAAAGAATCAAGCAGGAAACATATATATATATATATATATATATATATACCGACCAAAATTATTTGGAAAAAAAGGTATAAGTAAATTTTAAACCACACTACCACTCATACACATAGAAAATCACCAACACACACACACACACAGAGGAAAAATAACTGTTAGTGAAATCCAAAACCACTCTAACGCATACACACACACATACACACACACATACACACCCACAACGACAAAAACATCAAATATCAATGAGGGTAACGCAGGTTAGGGTAAGCACTCTTCATGAAAAACAGAGAAAGACCTCTATAAAAACTCATAACTAACTGAAAATCATTCAAACTGCAAACATAAGAGAGTTAAAATCTCATTGAGTACCCCATTATCAAGTCCTTGTGCCATATATGTTCTATGACGTAACAAAAAAATTCAAAATAAAGAAATCTTTGTGGACCTATCTATTTTGAAACACACACACACACACACACACACACACACACACACACACACACACACACACAGATATATATATACATATATATATGTATGATGAAAATTTGAACACTAAGACTCTCTGGAAAGCAAGATGACTCTTTGGAAAGACAAAGTGACTCTTCAGAAAGTTGGATTGACATCCTGGAAAGACAGGAATTTTAACAAATATGGATAATACAATGAAAGAAAAATGTCCTCAGGGTGTCTGTAGCGGGGAGGGAGAATATATCACCATCTTACTTGCTCATACGGTAACCATCTGGATATGTACCCGGCTACAAGGTGTAATTGCGGCAGAAAATTCAACAGCTTGCGAGGATCAGGAAAACACAAGGCGCGCTGGTGCGAAGAACGTAATTCTCCTGCCGGAGAATGTAAATCGAATGATGGGCCTATTAATCAGGTTTACCCCCACAGTATTCACGAGCCCATTGCTGACCATCAGCGTCCTGGAGACATTTTTTGCAAGCCAAGAATTTAGTGGCCCAAGGGTAATCAAATAGCTACCTGGACAAACTTAGACCAGGAGCTTTCTTTTTACTCACCACCCAACTTGAGGGCCCATTGATCAAAAATAAAATCTTTAAGCGGAATTATATGACGTTTGTCTCGAGTACTTTTGGGCAGTAACGCATAAATAAAAGAAAAAGAACCGAATAGATAACGGATATAGAAAGGATTTCAACACAAATGTTATACACGCGGAACCACCTTTCTCGTGTAATTACGCAAAATCAAGAAACGGTTGCTATGACATCTAACGGCCGTAAGTAAACGCATTTTTAAATCACAAACTCCGCCAAAATGAAGATGAACTAACGTCCAATGTAATGTCCGCTTTTAGTTGATCTTGTGTATACATAGATATATATTTCTTTTAAATACCCTATCCGGTGGCAAAAGCTGCTCGGTAGCACCAGGAGTGGCAGTACCACCTTGAGCTACCGAAACTGTGTTATCACCCTGGTTGGCGGCTGATGAGGCTAGAGTATTGCACGTGCTTTCACATTGTATGATGGAAATATATATATATATATATATATATATATATATATACATATATATATATATATACATATGTATATTTATATTTATTTATATAAAGATAATCTCCCATCGTCTTATTACGTTTGGATATCGTTGCATGTAAAGAGACTTATGTTTTTTTTTCGGTGTGTTTGTATGTGTTCATTTCCTCTAAATTAGATTGTTTAGACAAATATTATCTTTAATTATAAAAAATAGTTTTAAAATATTAAAAAAAACGTTTTATGTCACTTATTGCTTATCGGAATTTCTTTTCTGGTTCAACAAAAAAAATATCAAATTACATTAGAAGATTATAGGGAAGAATTTAATAACTCGAAAACAGTTTTCTGCATTTATTCATTGTTATTCACATATGTTTGTTCAATTTGCATCAGACCTCCTTCTCTTTCTTTCTCTCTCTCTCTCTCTCTCTCTCTCTATATATATATATATATATATATATATTTTATTTATGGCATCACTCACTCACGGTGAACAAGCCCACGCACAAATTCCTTAACCACAGAAGGAATCCAAATTTCCTAAACGAAAGAATACCCTTTTCGTAGACAATGACCGAATATGACCGAAAGTACCGGTACTTGGACTACATTAACAGATTTTGAACCGTTTTGAAACTAAAGGTATAAAAGTACAATGATATTTCTTGAATCAAAGCGAAAGACGTCTAAGGAATTTTTATATTAAAGCTATATATTTTCTTTGGTTTTTCAACAAATCCCTAACAAATCCCTAACAAACCCATCATGCTAGATAATTATTTTAGATCATCAATTCACATTACATCAATAAGTAAAAGTAAGTAAAGTTGGGGACTGTTGTCGAGGGTTACCCAAAAGGTCCCATTTCGATAGCTACTACACCAAGGTGTTGGGGAGGGTGATACTCCTTTCTCAGGATTAATCCACGTTACCCTTTATCCGTACCTTATAATGCTGAGTGTTAAGCAAGGAGGAATCAAGTATCATTTTTGAGTGTTGGTATGTCTTGACCTGGGATTGAACCCCGGTCTCCCGGACGACTGATCTCTACCCATTATGCCAATGACCGGTAGTATATCAATTGTCACGTTTAATTAAATGTGAGTTGGATGAATTATTCGTTTTTTTGAGGGGCGGGGCAGGGCGGGGAACTTGGAAATTAGAATTCTATGAGTTCCTGTATTGCATCAACATTTCCCTTCGTTGATTATTGTTTATCCTGTGTGATATCCACACGATTATGACCTCATCTTTTCGAAAAAGGAACAAAACAATTATATATATATATATATATATATATATATATATATATATATATATTGGCTTATAGAATCCCTTTTAATCATAAACAGAGGACAGGATAACAATCTATGCGTAAATATTAATATAGAGTTTTAGAGTTTAAATCATTTGACAACCCAAAAGTTTTGATGTTTGACACTAAGGGACACAAAACGTCATTAATTCTCGTTTCTGGAAAATATTACTACTTATGGTAGAGAGAGTAAAAGAAATCTATAAAAGAAGGACGTGGGGAAATCAAAATCTCTTTCAGTCGTAGTCCCAGATGAATCACACATCTGCTTCCTTCGATACGAGC
This sequence comes from Sepioteuthis lessoniana, assembly GCA_963585895.1. Taxonomy (NCBI): domain Eukaryota; kingdom Metazoa; phylum Mollusca; class Cephalopoda; order Myopsida; family Loliginidae; genus Sepioteuthis; species Sepioteuthis lessoniana. The sequence goes on along the minus strand of OY757931.1, from coordinate 77,881,273 downwards.
AGGTGGGCTTTGCGACCATGTAAAACCTCTTGTAGCTTCGCAACATAATAGCATGTCTCAAACATGTTAGAATTCATTTAACAATTCTGTAATTTCTCACACGTATTATATAAAAGACTCTATTTTTATATAACTCACCTTTTCAACACACATAGGGCATTTTTCTATATATATCCTCGTTATTTTTTAGTACAGGGTCTCTCAGATTAGATTGAAATCTTTAATATGATTATAGTTTATTACGCAGACAAGCGCAATGGTGATCACTAAGAAAACGTCTAGAGACATTTAATCGATATTGTATTTTTTAATTGTTATCATATCAGCTTCCAGGACATGCCATCATTTTTTGAGTTTCTTATCTCAGAAACAAATCATTAACATATTAATGGGTTTTATCTACTTTGAAACAGTTTTAAATAATTTTGTCTCCAAATTAGTAGAGAGGCAAAATATTTATTCCTCCTGCGTTCTAGCCATTGTGATCGAGGATTAATTGTTGTTACATTATACTATTTTCAAAACTGAAAGAAAAAGAACAAAATATTATAATTAGTTCAGTTATTAGCAGTCACATTTGTCCCATGTATATTGAAATACCCAATATTTAAAGTTATTTTTTCTTCAAGTCTGCTTAGGCAATAAATGTTCTTCTTAATTCATCGCGAATTGCTCTTGCATTATTACGTGGGAAAATATCTAACTATGATATATTTTCTCTGTTACAAGTTTCCGTGTTATTATCCCGCACGCAAATAATATTTGTGGTGATTTATTGTCCTGAGATACGAATGAAGACAACTTACAATTGTTCATTACCAAGCCACGCGTTACAATATTTAAGAAAAAATATTTAGTGCAGTTGTTTTTATAATAAACGTTCTTAAATGCCGTAGCCAAGTCGGCTGGCACCATAAAATACACTGACTGCATCTCAGCAGAGAGGTAAGACCCCCCCCCAATGAGAGTCCTGAATACGACACTAGAAAATCTGATGGTGAGGTTCCAGTAATGCTGGAGCTTTGGGGAATACGGAGTATCCTTTCATTGCCACCGCTCCCAGGTCCACTCTAGCCCCGCGTTCTATTTCTATTTAACCCATTGATAGGGCCCTATCTATGGTTAAATAGAACTAACGGCATACTAATGCTAAACTGAATTGTTTGACCAAACTGAATTGCATGAAATAGAAATGTTTTTGACAATTAAACCGTACTTAGATTTAAAATGCATTCTTATACTAAACTGATTTGTTTGAAATTGAACCGTTTTTGACATTGAAACTGTACTTACACTAAACTGAATTATTATATATAGAACTGTTTTGACATTTTACTGTGAAAACAAAATCTGTACTTACGCCTAACGGAATTAGCTGAAATAGATCTGTTTTGACTAAACTGAATCGTTTGAAATTTTCACATTAATAAACTTCCGGAATCAAAGTTAAATATCATCAGCCGCTGATGAGGACGGAATATCGCACGTGCTTTCATTTGTTGTATGATGAAATCTTGAGCATAGCAGTAAACTGCATTGATAGTTATGTCCCTGTAGTGGATCCATGGGGAATATAGTGCACCCCTTTATGGCCTTGCTCAGTCGGCTGGGGCTGTAGAATATACCGACTGCTTCTCTGCAGAGGGGTAAGACCCCCCCCATGAACGAGTCTCCTGGATATGACACTAAACTGATTGTGAGGTTCCAGCAGTGCTGGAGCTTTGGGGAATGCGGAGTACCGCGTCAATGCCATCGCTCCGAGGTCCACTCTGGCCCGGAGTGGTACCACCTGATAGGGCCCTATCTATGGGTTAAATAGAACTAACAGCATACTTATGCTAGAATGAATTGTTTGAGTAAACTGAATAGCTTGAAATAGAAATGTTTTTGTCAATTAAACAGTACTTACATTTAAACGGTGTGCTTATGCTTAACTGAATTATTTCAAATAGAACTGTTTTTCGACATTAAAACTGAATTTACACTTAACAGAATTGTTACATATAACTGCTTGAATAGTTTGAAATGGAAAGGTTTTTAACAATTAAACTGAGTACTCATGCTAAACTGAATTGTTTGAAATAGGACTGATCATTTACATAAAAATGGATTTGGGGTTAAATAACTTACAAAGGTTGATATGCCTTCAACCCAACCAACCAACCAACCAACCTTAAATGTCGATTTAGATAATTTCAGATATTTGGAATGTACTTCAATTACAAGATGTGTGTGTGTGTGTGTGTGTGTGTGTGTGTGTGTGTGTGTGTGTGTGTGTGTGTGTGTGTGTGTGTGTGTGTGTGACGTATGGCAGAGATAATATCATGTGAAAGTTTTTCAACGTATCTTTTAATTATGTAATACAATTTGATCTTTTTCTGAAGTCAAATAATTAGTTCCATGAGGTTTTTCGCGTCATCCCCCTCTTTATTCTTTTTAAAGTAATGTCTTTTCCGATATATTTTCAAAGTTCTTTTCGTATTCAGAAAAAATGTGGGATAGAATATTTTTGTGATCCGATTTCTCATCTGTTTTTATACTATACATAACCAACACCTAACTTATAACTAGTTTTGAAGGTTTAATTTTATTGATACACTGGGAATAGGCAACAGAAAATTTCGGTAGAAAATTGTGAAAATTCTCTCTGTCTCTGTCTCTGCCTTTCACTCTCTTTCTTGTAATACATGTAAATTAGCCAAAACGTACGTACTGTTTTGGACAAAATATTTCATGCAACACCCAAATATTCAACAGTTGGACAGCCACTTCCCACCTCACAAACCGTCTCAATAAGACATGAAGGTCACTGCTGGAGATATAAGGATGAACTCATAAGGGTTGTTTTTTTTATGGATTCCTACATATTAACACGACCGTGTTAGCTGACCATGAATGACTTGCATACATCAGGTCAGTGCAGACACTGGATGCAATCTAGACGATCTGCCAGGAATGAGGGATTGTAGAGACGGGCGTTAAGGGATATACTGCGAAATTCATACTATCTGAAAGAAATGAAGAAAATGATTATATATATATATATATATATATATATATATATATATATATATATATATATATATATATATATATATATACCATTGCATAACAGTGACAAGTTTCAACAATATACGAGACAGAACTTAGGCAGCTTTTAAAACACATCAAACAACACTAGTTATCCAAAACATATGTATCCAGCATATTTTCAACAACAAATTTAATTTTCTATGTCTGGTATGAAAAATTCAAAAGAAAGAAGTTTATTTTGTGTT
>OY757931.1:77795328-77877795 GCA_963585895.1 Sepioteuthis lessoniana | reverse complement strand
GCAAGTTTATATATCTGTGTCTATTTATATGTGTGTGCATGTATCCTCAGGTATGAGATTTCTTTTGTTTCTGCATTGTAGATTTCCTGTTTAACAATTGTCAAGAGGAAAATCTGCACGAAGTCTCTGTCGGAGATTTTCTCGGATTTCTGTAGCCAGTGACCTTCCAGCTGATGGATGTGTTCTTTCACCAAAGTTAATCACTTGGCCTCGAGTGTCCGGCACTTCAATTTACTTGGACTCCCCTAAATGATGGTCACTGTCCACACAGAGAGACACTGTCCTTGCTCGCACAGTTGGATAGTGCCGGGTGTCTATTGTCTCTCCAAGGGTCGCTGTCATCTCCGAGATAATTGACAGTATGAAAGTTCACAGTGAGAAAGTGCAGGTCGTATGGTTGCTAAAGAATATTCGATATAATGACATTTTTTAAGTTTCACTTTCATCAAAAGAGTTTCGGTCATTTTTTTCTACGTCTTCAGAAATACATGCAAACACACACACACACACACACACACACACACACACACACACACACACACACACACACACACACACCGATCTCTTTGCGTTTCTCTTTCTTTCTTTCTTTCTTTCTTTCTCTCTCTCCCTCTCTCTCTCTCTCTTTCTCTATCTCTCTCTCTCTTTCTCTATCTCTCCTTTTCACACACATACCCCACTCACAGGGGGTCAGATGAACATGAATGCACTGACAAAAGAGTGGGACTCACAGTCACCAATATCAGTGAAGGGAAGATATGTTTTTTTTTTATTTATCTTTGTCGTTTTTTGTTTTGGTTTTTGGTAAACAGTAAAATATACAATATGTGACTGTCTTGTCATTCCCATAATGGGAGGATATCACCACAAATTGCATAGTTAATAGACACATTAACAAGGGAATGTCTCAAGAAAACTTGCATTCGTCAAATTAGGAAAATGAACCCAAATCCCACAAACAGTTCTCCATCCAGCAGCATACTTTACAGATACATCTGCCCTTTCGACAGCGATTAGAAAACATTGACAATATGTCTTTCAAGGGGTTAAACACTGTGTATGACCTCAAACGGAATCTGATAGCGAATTTCCAGTTTTGGAGATGTGAAGTCTTTCATTACGAATACTACCAGATCCATTGACCAAAATGGTAGTACCTGTTAGGTTCCATTTATGATTCTTCCATATAGCTGTAGAACATGAAATATCAGCTATATAGTTGGCTCTGTTTATAAATAAAGGGTTTTCAATACTGGTGATAGAATGCATGTATATATATATATATATATATATAAAGGTTAGATAAGGGCCAGATGAACTTAGAATATTAATCCAAAAATTAGGGCTTGTGATTCTGGAGTGGTTAATTCGCCTTGACCATATTAAATATTAAAAAAAAAACAACACTTGACGACTTTATAAAATGTCTCCACCTTATCTGGTTTAACTATCTCGGTCGTAATTGAAACAAGAGGAATATCTAGGATGGCAACAGCTGAGTTATTTAACAGACATATTAGGAACAAATGTAAATCATGTATGAGATAGTCTGTTTAGAAAATCACACCTGTCAAGGAAGAGGAACTGCTACAAGGATGCAAAATTAGAAGGGACTGACCAGTAGATTAATTCCACTCCTGTTTCTTAATCGTTCTAGCATATAACATGTTAACTCCCTCTGCTCACGCCTATGAATGAAATAATTTGTAATTTGATTTCCAACTTATTTTCATTTTTTTTTTTCTGATTCTTATTTTTTATTTTATTTTTAATTACCTTATTTTATCTTCTGAATACGAACTGAAACTCGACATTCGCTACTTTGCGACAGGAAGGAAGCATGTAAAGAGTCATCGGACGACACGGAGAGTATAGCAATAATATTCTCCGCCGAAATAAATTTATCATGATGACTTAACCGAGTTTGAGTCTCCATTAAATTGTACTATATATATATATATATATATATATATATATATATATAAAGTTTGTATAGCGTAAACAGATTCAATAGTTACTTTTAGCGTATAAACATCTAAAAGAAAAACAACCAATAAATATTGAACACAATTTCTTTAAGTCGGATTTAAATGTTCAAAAATAGTCATAAAGACTAAATTCCTTAACATAAAAACTTTTTCGTTGTACTTATTATTTATTATTCATATATCGATGAGATTTTAAAAAAAATGATTAGTCTTCGATATCATGCTTGATATCATACAACTGTTGGTAAGTAATGTGTATCAGATAGGAATACTTTATGAATAAGTAAATGTCATTTGATGTAAAGGTGGTTATTTTTGTCCGGTCGGCAGGAGTTCTAGATTACACAGATTGATTCTCTGCGGATGGGTTAGTCCTCCCAACGAGTGTCCTTGATATGGCACTAAGCAATCTGATGGTAAAGTTCCATTAATGCAGGGGCTTTGGAGAATGCAGATTACCCATTCATTGCCATTGCTCCCAGTTCCTATCTGGCCCAGAGTGGTAACACCTGATAGGGTCCTATCTATGGGTCAAATAGAAGTAATCCGTGCAATTATGCTAGACAGAATTGTTTGAAATAAAACTGTTTTTGACACTTAAACTACGTACTTACGCCAAACTTAATTGTTTGAATTTGAACTGTTTGACTAAAGGGAATAAGTTGAAATAGAATTTTTTTTGTCAATTAAATTATGTACTTAGGCGAAACTGAATTGCTTGAAATAGAAAAGTTTATTTGTATAAAAAATGGATTTGGCTTTAAATAACCTACAAAAGTTGATATGACATAAAACCCAAGCAAACTAACAAACAGGATTGTTAATTGAAAATAAAATAGCTTATTAAGGATTGTTATTCGTTACTTGAAACCATAAGATTGTGTGCACACAAATTGCAATTATTAAATAGAAATAATTACTTAAACTCATTAGATTATTACTATTTGATAGGAATAATGTAACCACTTGAACTGTTGTAAGTTATTATGTAGAACCACTTTATATCTAACAGTTATTCATTCATATCGAGGAAAGTTTCACAGGAGAAGTCTTCGCGGTATAACGACTAAAGTGCTGGACGACAGATTTGAAGTAAGAAAGGATAGTTATTTTGTTTCCTAAAGATTATAATCTGTTACGTGAAATCATATAACTGTGTACAAATAAATGATTAAATACTAAATTGAAACATTAGTATAAAATAGCAATATTTTTAACCGTTTAACTGAGTCAAACCAATGAATAATGTTAAGCAGAAGTATTAGTGTTTGATAGCAATACTTGAAACTATTTTGCACCTTTGTTTTGACAAAAAAACTGCATTTGATTGTAAGCCTCTAGTATTAAAGTTTGGGGAGTGTAGAGTACCCGTTCTTTACTATAATTCTCAGATCCACACTGATCTGTAGTACTTGTTAGGGTCTCATTTTGGGGCCCAAAAGATGTTAAATCTTTTACTAAGATCATCATTAATATCAAAAATAATTATTGTTAAACGGAAATCCTTGAAACCATTCCACTGTGTGCAAAACAAGCGATAAGTGCTAAATGAGATAGGAATATTTGATGGGTAGAATTATTAATGTTAAAGTGCAAGCGATAAAACCATTTCACTTCAAGCAAAATATAAGATAGCAATACTTAAAACAATTTATCAATGATCAGACAAGAGATAACTATAAAATAGAATCTACTGTGTTAGAGAGCAATACTTGAAGACATTAAACGGTGTGGAAACAAATGAGCTTTAACTCGTTTAGAAATAAAATTAGCTAAATTCTATTTACTTCAAAATCATATACCTAAAATATATATGCGCAAACAGGATGACATTAAAGGACAAACAACATTTTATATACCATTAAAACAAATAATCTTACATTAGTAAAAAATATACTACTATTCATATTTACCAACGCCTCCGTTCGGGCAGGATATGGCACAAGGTCAATTTTTAAGCGGAGTTTAGCAGGTTTGAATTCTGAGTTTTCCTTCTCCTAGACTAGATGCCTCATCAAGGCCAAAGAACTCAGTCTGTCCTACTATTTATCCATAGCTGGAGGGAGAATAATTGGATTTATACCTTTCCCAAGGGTATTAGTGCTATCTGAAATGCAATTAGCCTGGTCCAGGATATGAACTCGTGTCACCGTGTCCATTTCCTGCGACGATAACCATTACACCACGGGCACCTCCATATATAAATATACAACTATTAGACGGAAATAATTACTTGAAACCATATAAGTATTATTATTAGATAAGAACTCTTGAAACCACGTGTGCATATTAATTTTATTACATAGCAATTTAACTATCATATGACTGAGTTGAAAAAAATAATTATTTTATTAATTAACTGCATAAAAAGTGCGGAAATAAATGTAAAATGAATGCAATTACATAATCTCTGGACAGAAAATAACGCAAGACGGTTTACAACCCTGTTAAAATTAATCAATCTGATCTCTTAAACAATTACTTCCTCCTGCACCATATTTGGTTGCCACTTGTAAAACATGTTGCATCAGGGTTTCTCTATTTTTTTACTTGATGCACCCCTCATAACCAAATTCAATTTCCATTCAATCCTAAATGAATTAATAGCACATTAAATAAAAAAAGAAACAAAGCTAATTTACCAGCTTTTAATTCAGTTTAAATGGGAAAAGAATCAGCATACTATAAATGCAAACACACTATTAACTCTTGAGTTTTTCTTATAGAGAAGTATAGAATTGGAAACCACTGGGATGATCATGGACATTACGTTGCTGCTTGGCGAGTTAGAGTTGTAAATTTGCTTGTTCTATGCATATTGAATCATTCAAACCTACAAATACCTGGAAAAACTGTAACCTGAATAACTAATGAAGATCCAGATTTCTTTTTCAGAGTGGGATTTTTCATTGATAATAATTGAAATTTTATTTTATTAAAAGTCTTTTACCAAAAATTTTAATTAAATTTACAAGCATTGTATTTTTGTGTAATTTTTCATTAATATTTTTTTAAATTAACATTTACATTATTCTTATCAAATAATCTTTTTTAATCTAAATACATCTCATAATCTAATATAAAAAGGCATATGTTTTTATCAAAAAATATTTACAATATTTTTCTTTTTAAATGTATGATTTTGTGAAAATGCCGTTATTTCTTTCGTTAACGCCGGTAACGACGCTAAAAATATATTCTTTTTCGCGCAGGGCCAGACTGTTCCTTCATTTAGATGGACCATTCATTATGAAAGGATATGTAAAGGACGTATCACTAGTGGTCATCACATTCAGTGAAGCATTATTGAAGATGAACGATAGCCAACTAAAAGTTTATATGATCCAGTGATTGTTGTTCATGAGATTTATCAATACAAACAAGTAAATTCACTCTCACTGAACTCATATCTTTTTTCCTCGCTGATAAAAATGTTTTTCTTCCCTTGTAGTAAATATCAAATATTTTCAAAATCCTGTCATATTCTGACTAAAGACCTAATTATGGTTGTTCTTGTCTCATTTTTGTCCTTCTTCCTGCAGAACTTATCCAGAGCTCTGCTGTAGACGGTAATCCTCTGCGATTTCTGAAATCCTAAAATTTATCTAATCCACAGAAGTTGGCAAACATCATTGTGTTCAATTTTCAAAGAACATAAATTGTCCTTGTAATGTTCTTTCTTTGACTTTTCCTCTTAACCAGAGTTTATTGCTCTACTCGATCCAAAGATGAGACTCACAGCTACTAGATAACTAGATACTCAATGTTTCTTGCTTCCAAGCAACTGTTTCATGGGCAACCCGCTGATACTAACTTTGATATATTTGTTGTCTAAATTTCTGAGTGGTTCCCTAAGATTCTAAGAATACAATCATCTAAAAGTTGCAAGTTCAATCCTGACTGCAGGCAAGTAACAATACAGGAATACTTAACGCTTGTACCTGGTTATGGCTAATGGGATCAGAACAGGTGACCCCCGTGGATTCAATAAAGGACGTAGTTTGAAGTTCCGTGAAGGTTCCCGAGTTCGACAAACATCTGAAGAAGGCCGGAGGACATATCGACCGAAACGTTGTGGAAATAACAATAAAGATAAAAACAATAGTCCGAAAATCCATAATGATAACCACCTTGATCAGGATATCGCACAAAGTAATTTTTATGCTTTTTTGAATTCAGAAATCCTTCATTGGATGCTGTACCAACGCTAATAAATTCAGTATGCTCTACAACTAAACAATTGAAGAGATGGATTCATGCCTTTCTCAATTTTACAACGGCAAAGTGAAGCACAAACAACCATGCCCAGAATTTGAACAAGGATCACCGAGTCTATTTCTTCTGGCGATAACTGTTACACCACAAGCGGCTCCTTTCCGATGTTAGACTACTGACGCGTTAATGTTTCAAGAAAGAATGCACATCTTTATCCAGACCGAAACGGGATTAGATTAAAAAATAAAATTAAGCTTTATGTTCTTCACTTTCTAATTAAACACTCGAATTCCGTGTCTTTTTTCACGCTGGATTTATAGAGCAGATAATTAGAGTTGAACGAGTACGATGAATCTTTCAATCAGTCCCGTTCCCGATTTAATTTTCTGCTTTGATTCAATGGCTTTTATTAAAGATTTGCAAAATATTATTTCTTGTTTTTATCTATTCATATTATGGCCAAGTATTTGTTAGAATAAGATGACGCTTCCTCTTCTCCCAAGAAAAACAATTTCTACTGTCTATGTTCTCTAAAGATTTTGAAAAATTATATTTATCCTATATTTCGATCATCAGCATTTTTTTGTTGAATAAATTCAACGTTCGGAATGTTAACAATGAGTATAACAAAGTTGTAAATATCTGTACATGTATATTCATATTTTGGAAGACTTTCTGACTGACCCTTAAAGAAGTTCAAATTATCGTATGTAAGATAAACAGGTTTTTGAATTCAAGTTGATTGTTTAATTTTATAAATTTCTTTTCTCATGGGATAGAGGTTCTCACTGATCAATAGCAAAAAATAATTTTCAGTTATCTTCTTGAAAACATAAGTAATCGTATAAAATTTCAATTAGCAGATTAAACTTGAAGAACTAGTGTCTTTTCTCACAAGTAAGATAATTCACTTTCAATCAAATATTTTGAATCAGGCTAATCGGTAAATCTTCACGTTGTATCTGCAAACAGATTGGACTGAATTATACAGGTTAAAAATAATGTTTACTTATGCACAAATAATTTTAAGTTCTCCCAAACTCAGTCCCTAAAAATTTTGTCTAAATTGGCAGAAACTTCTAATTTCACTTTAAATAAAAAATATGCTAGAGTACAAAAATCTCTATTATCTCATATGGGCTGAATTTATAGCTGTCAACTTTTTAAATAAATGTTCTACGAAATAAAAATCCCATTGTTTTTGTTTAAGCAGATAAACTTCATAAAAAAACCCTAGCAAGAAAGTGAAGCTATGAAATTGTGCTTTCTTTCATGGGCATATTTTCAGCCAATATACAATTCTAGTTTAAACTATTTTCTCCAACCTGATGGGCATTCATATATTTACAAATACGTGATCAGTGTTTGAGATATATTTACGCATAAATGTACTTTCTTGATAAAACATTTCAGCTATGTTCTATATTTTCCCCCTACACCCTCATATATATATATATATATATATATATATCGATATATAGATATATGAGCAGAAATAACCGGTTCACGAAAGGATAAGGATTTTTGTAATACTAGTGAGAGATTTAGAAAAGAGGAAGACCGTGGTAATCTAAGAATAGAAAATATACCCTTATTTGTTGTTGAAATATTTCGCCTATTAATTTAAATGAAAATATATTGTTATAAGACAGTTTTATTTTTATTTTAGTAAGATATATATAAAATATATAACCCTATCGGAGTGAAGGGTTTAAAAAACATTTCCATTTTTTTTCCTGGTCATTAATAAATTTGTATTTCTTAAAATTAGTATTTAGTTACAGAACAATTTTTAAGTTTATAAATTTTGAATAATCAGCATAGTTTTAATTCTGATTTTTGTTTTCCCTCCAAAAATTTTACGATAAAATATTCTATGAGTTTGCCTATTACAACATTGTTTTATTTTAGGAATAGTTTTTGTTTACATTTAAAATGTTAATTAAAAAAAATTTAACCCAAAAGTCGAGGATGGTTTGATACATTAAAATCTTATTCTTCAAAAAAAATTTTAAGAATATACGAGGATCATTAAAGAAGTTTCCAGACTTTTTTCGTATGGGCAATTTTATTGATAGTACACATATGAAACTCTAATCCTCTTCGAAGTAAATCTCCTCCGACTGTAATGCACTTGTTGTACCGTACCAACAACTTCTGGAATGCTCTATGGAAGTCCTCTTGTGTGAGCGTGTCAATGAACTTCGTCACAGCCTCTTTCATTTCCTCAATTGTCTCATACGACAGCCTCTGAGCTTAGGCAATAACCAAAAGTCACAGGGAGCAAGGTCTGGACTATAAGGAGGCTGAAGAACTGTCTTGATGCCCATCTTGGTCAAATAGTCTTTGACAAGGATGGAGTTGTGGACTGGTGCATTGTCCTGCTGGAATTGCCACTGACCCGATTTGAAGAGTGCTGGCCTCTTCCCAAAGAATCCCTTCCTGAACTCCCTTAAAACCTCAACATAGTAACTCTAACCCTAACCCTCACCCTTTGGCCAATCAACTCTGGTGTATTGACTTCCCTTCTCCTCCCACACCTCTCATCATCTTTCACAGACTACTTGCTTTCCTTGAATCTCTTATGCCACTCAAAAACTCGATTCATGCAAGATGGTCGAAAAGCACTCTGAAGCATTCCATTCGTTTCTGTGCCATTTTTTCTAAGTTTTAAACAGAATTTTATTGCATATCGTTCTTCCTCACGTCTAGACTGCATTTTTGAAATCCATCAGCTGTGACAATCAGGTTTTAGTAGGGTGTATTCTAAATGCTGCTGTAGCTGTTTATTTGAACCTGAAATCATGAAAAAAATGGTCAGTCATCTCATCATGTATAGCAATAGCATACTGAATGTTAAAGAGACTACGACAATTTTAAAAGCCTGTACAAAAAATTCAGTAAACCAATAGAATGCACCACGTATGACAAAAATCAAAATTCAGTTATCTATTTTATGTTGATTTGCAACGAAAAAAAAAGTGTTCGTTTAATCTATTTTCTTTTTAAACTCATGAAATTGTAACAATAAAAATAAGTTAAAAATGTATTTTTTTTTTATTTTTGAAAAACATCAGTCGTATATCTAACCCATAGCCGGAAGAGGGTATGTCCTTTTTGCAGGGGCATTTGTCATAAAGTGAACGTAATACCATGGCTGGAGTTTTAACTATGTTACTTCAAGACTGCCATCTAGCATGTACTCATTTTTATTTTTTAAGTAGAAGAATTAATATTGTGAAACAGCTGTCCAGTGTCCCTGTATATCGAGAGTAGGTGTATGGCGGATTTTCTGGTCATGGTAATTCAATTCACAATGCCATCCAGGATTATAACCTTTATGTTAACGGGCCTCCACTCTCTTGGCTCGGTTAGACAATCAATATAGGAGAAGGAAAAGTCTGAATTGAAACCAGCTTTACACTTCTTGCGTATTGATCCTGTGTCACCGCCTGCTTGTGACGGTGAGATTGATATGTATATAAACCATTCGATTATTTCGTTTTGTAAAACTGTTCCAATTATAACAATGTTACCGAATAATTCTCTTTCATCATTTAGTTTAATTTGCTTTGACTTGAAAAGCTTTGTCCTGGAGTGAGTGTGATGACTGTCAGCACGAAATGAGAGACATGACATATCTGAAATAGATAAAACAAATGTATCCTGTGAATAATGAAATTCTAAAATCTGATCTGCTATTGCAGTCAGCCAGGGTTCATTCTACAGACAACTAGTCACAAAATCTAAGCACCTGGGAGTCCAAGACAAATGACCTTTTCCTGACTATATCTGCAAGAGAGTTAACCATCAAAAATCTAAGTGGTGGATATTCATATATTTCAAACCAGCATATTTGAAAACCTAGATTGGTTTTACAATATATATATATATATATATATATATATATATATATATATAATCTTTATTCTTTTTCTCTCTCTTTGTCATTTTCCCGGGCCCCACTATCTTTCTCAATCAATCTGTCTTTCATATATAACATAATTTCTTTTTTGTTCTAATTGAGATGAATAATTCATTACAAATTTTGCAAATCATGAAAATTCTGAGAGATTATATCCGTTTTCATCTGAAATAGTTACAGAATCCAGAGTAAGATCCCTAACCCCATCAGGTAATGAAGTCTCTGTTCCTGAGATTTTGGGAGTGTGGATTACCTCTTCTTTGCTAATATTCCTCGTCAACTTTGGAGGAACAAGTGTTGCCCCATATACTGTTCAAACAATTCCGTTAATTTTGTCATAAAATTAAATCTTGACAGTCCTTTAAGAATCAGTAAATTAATCTATTTATCAATGGTGTGTAGTTAGAAAATAGATGTATTTACCACGCAGACTTTATTTGATAATGCTCATATATACTGGTTTTTTCATTACTATTTCTCCTTGACTAAGAGTATCGGTTATCAGATACACAGTAGTATTGTTATGCTTATCTTGTCAATTGAAGAAAGCCTGAGGACTTTATCCTAAGAAACCTCCTCGTAAGAGAAACACAAATATTATAATGATAAATTTAAAAAATATATATCACGCAATCTCTATATTTTATCATGGCATATTAATAATACTCACTACTTTCAAATGTAAATTCTTCTATCTTGAAGGCCTTACACAGATCTCTTTCTGATATGGGCACCTGAATGACAATGTCAACGTTTATAAGATATGTCAACTGATTTGTTGTATATGGTGAGCCGCTTGCATCGGCACGCAGGAATGTTGGAAGCTGTTCTATTGCTTAAGACTAATAAAATGATTTAATGGAAATGTTGTCATTTTTAAGAACTCTGACAGCCGCGGGAAAATGTCGTCTGGATATGACAGTTTTCTGAAAAGCAAGCAATTGTTCAAGGAAAAAGAAAAACAGTGATAAGACAAGAACCTAACTAAGAGTAACATTGCACTCAATTGACTACTGGGACCCAGAAGCTAAGGAGAATGTTTTATGAATAGTATATTACTGAATTGCGTCTTGTGTGTATTGGTGAAAAGGTCCTGGACTGTTTTTTTTTAAAGAGAAATGTTATTCTTTTTAATATAAAAAGCAATGATGAACAACAGCAGCAAAATCAACAACAACAACAATAATAATAATAATAATAATAATAATAATAATAATAATAATAAAGAGAACGATATTAACTGAATTGGGGATTATTTTTTGAAATATCAATAACCTTACTGAAAAGTTCAAGCAGCGTGTAACGTTTTTATTTTCATTAGTACGTACTTGAATTTGAAGTACGAGGTTCGAATGCATATTATTTTTTTATCACATCGGCAGTTAATTTTTTTGAGAAGGCATGAACCTATTTTTCGTAGATACACATCAATTTTTATATGATTTATCTCTGATATTTCTTAGCAGCCGAGAGAAAAAAAAAGCGGATATATTGTGTAACTTTTTTAGTCTGATTTATGGGTACAAAGATTCTATGAAAATCCATTTTTATCACCGGCATGTACAAAACGATCTCTCACAAGCCTACCAAAGAATGCTATTATCTCGATCAAATTTATATGGTACTAAATATTCTTAATATTTTCTAATATATACATCGTCCAGTCGGCTGCCGAATATACTAACTGCATCTCTGCAGAGGAGTAAGACACCCATAAAGAGTGTCCTGGAGAGAACACTAAATAATATTATGGTGAATCTCCAGTAAATGCTGGAATTTTGGAGAATGCTGAGTGCCCTGTCTGTGGATCAAAGAGAACTAAGCAGTATCCTTATGCTGAATTGAATTGTTTGAAATAAACTGTTTTGACATTTAAACTATAATGGTTGATATGCCTTAAACCAAACCAAACCAAACCTATTATCTAAACACAGAAGACGAATTGTTTTCCTTTAGAGGAGAAAAAATAACATTGATATTTATCAAAGAATAGTTTCACTTGAAACGAATATTGTTGGTTATATTTACGGCATCTAAAAACTTGTTTAACTATTTCATGTGGAAGTCAGAAAAACAATCAATATCACCAATTATAAAACTATAAGTTCACAATCTTTTAAACGGAAAGACATTCATAATTACTTGCAATATTTTAGGTCAAGAACAATTATATCAATATAGTTTATATTTAAAACAGATTTGTTTAAACTTATGTTTCTGGGACCCTAAAAAGACTGCTACAACATATCTATATACACTCAAAGATACGTCTTATATATATATATATATATATATATATATTTGATACCATGGAATTTTATGATTATGAAGTAAAAGACATTCATATTTGTTTATAGATTAAGATAATAAAAAAAATGGAGGGACAGTTTCATCCGCCATATTTTCAAGAATTACGCCGGAATCGTTCAAAAGATGCTGAAGCTATTAAATCCCAGTAGAAGTGGGGTAAAAAAAATCAATTCCCTTGAAAGAAAAACAGTCATCCGAATAATTCATCCTACATATATAATGATCAGCCAAGAGGTAGCCAATGGCCGATTCTTGTCCCTAAGAAGACCTGGATATATATATATATATATATATATATATATATATGAGAGAGAGAGAGAGAGTTAGAGAAGACCCGGATATATATATATATATATATATATATATATATATATATATATATATATATATATATATGAGAGAGGGAGTAAGAGGGAAAGAGAGAGAGATACATAGAGTGTGAGAGAAATGAATTTAGTTTTATACATACACGTATATATATGTGTGTGTGCGTGTGTGTCTTTAAGAAGTTGTTTATGTGTCTTACTTTCACTTTATCTCTGCCTGTGTCTGTCTCTTTCTCTCTCTGTGTCTCTCTCTGTCTCTCAGTCTCTCTCTCTCTCTCTCTGTATATATATATATATATATATATATATATATATATATATATATATAGAGATAGAAGCAAAGACAGAGAGAGAGAGAGAGAGAGTGTGAGAGAAACAAATGCACAAACATTCTCTCTCACTATTATATATATATATATATATATATATATATATATATATATATATATATATATAATTCATGGAATTTAAACTCCGACCTCTGGGCTTCATGGAGTTTTTTGCTAAACAGCACTCTCCATATTATATTGCACTTGGTTCGATACAAACCCACAAAGTGATTTAGAGAGAACCAACACTATATATATATATATATATATATATATATATATATATATATATATATGTGTGTGTGTGTGTGTGTGTGTGTGTGTGTGTGTGTGTGTGTGTATAAAGCTTCACTAATTTAAATTGTGAGCAAATGTGAAATAGTGTATAAATGTTAAATAGTATTTTTAAACAAATAGAATGTACAGCTGCGTGCAGAATTCGAACTCTCGTTTATTTCAATATCAATAAGAAAGTCTTTCAGGTGATGAAATTTTATTATTCTATTTATTTTTCTTAAGATATTTCCAAGATGCGTGATCAGCAATATTAACTATCATATTTTCGTACAGGTCACCTTAAAATGATGTTCTAATATTTTCATCTCTTTGCAAGCTACATTAATTCTATTAGAAACAGTCTGCTGCTTCTAAGACGTTATAAGACGGAATGGTTTGAAAATTTAACTCATCTCACAATTGCTTTCCATTTTGGTACTGGTAGCCTCTCAGAATTATACTTAAACGATGTGAGTACATGTGTTTGCTTGTCAAGAGTTATAAAGGAGTTCATAAATAAATGAAATTTTTATGACAGTTTTCCACTTTATACACCGGATTATATCATTATTGCAAAAAGAGGTTGTTGGATATGGACTCGGCGACCCAAGCTTTCTTTGTTTAATGGCATATCAACTCTTTTTAGGTTATTTAATGCCAAATCCATTCTCCTTGAAGAGCAGTAGTGGTACTATTTAACCCATAGCTGGGAGGATAAGGGGGCTCATACCTTCCCCAACGCTATTTGGCCGAAAGTGAACCTAATAGCGCGACTGGAGTACGAACTTTCGTACTACGATTACGCAGTCCAACGTTTTAACCACAAAGACACCCACCACGGCGACCCAAGTACAAATTCTGGATGAGGATGGTTGTATTTTTTCTTAGGGAAAGCTATGACTCCAAATATTTTCACTTCAGCTATGGATAAATAATTCGACAGATTGGGTTTTTTAACTTTAGTATGTTCACCGAAGGAAAAAATTATTATTTCAAATAGAACTGTTTTTCGACATTAAAACTGTATTTACACTTAACAGAATTGTTACATATAACTGCTTGAATAGTTTGAAATGGAAAGGTCTTTGACAATTAAACTCTGTACTTATGCTAAACTGAATTGTTTTCAATAGAACAGATTATTTACATAAAAATGGATTTGGTGTTAAATAACCTACAAAGGTTGATATGCCATAAAACCCAACCAACCAACCAACCTTTATCGCCATAACTTCTATATCCACTTTTAGGTGGCTGAACCTGTTGCATTCACATCTATGAATCAGATTGATGTGTTTCAGAATTATTCGTAATGGACAGAACATGGAACGAAAAAAAAAAAATTGCCACTTAAACTGAACAAAATATATAAATATCATCATAGTGTGAACGAAATGTTATAATCTGCTGGAATAAAATAATCCTTAGCTGGTTGACATGCCTCTAAAACCAACCAATCAACCAATAAAAGCTGATATATTTTGTTTGAGATATGTTGGACTGGTGTTTTCATTTTTATCCTTATTATTTGAAACACAACGCTTCCGCCGATGTGTAATCCAGCCTTCCTCAGTAGTCCCTTGTTTATATAGATATTGATATGATTCAACCTGGGAAATCATTTTTAAAGTGTGACTGTTGGTCTTTTCAATACTCTGATAAACAAGGGACACCTGAAAAAGGCCAGAGGATACAGCGGCCGAAACGTTGTATTACAACTAACAACAAAAAAGTTGAAATTAAGAGTCTAAAAAATCGCACTCAAAATATTGCACACCAAGCTTCATCTCAAAAATTCACACAGACAATAAAAGCTGTTCTGTAAAGTGGATGATTTTGATAATAATTCCATTAAAGTAGGAACCCCCTTAAAACACTTCACACACACACACACACACACACACACACACACACATTTCTATTTCTGCATATAACTCTTCACAAACACCAACACTCGCACTGTCGAATTAACATTTATTTGGGTTTTGTGCGTAGAACACTTTACACACTCTTACACTCGTGATCAGGCTTACACATTCATTTTGCGTTTATGCGTACAACACTTCACATAGGGTTGTCACCGATAACATAGCTATAGGATTGTTTGCATACAACTCTTCACACAGACACGCGTGCTCACGCATCCACACACTTAGGCGTATGTGCGTACAACACTTCAAACACATACTAATGTATACGCATTCTCATACATCTAAGTGTGTGGGTACAACTCTTTACACAGGCACGCCTTCAAGCGCATTCATCATCATAATCATCATCATCATCATGTCGTGCACCTAGCACGGATATTCTTGACCTTCTCTCTCCACTTCTCCCTATCATTCATCGCCTCTGGCAGGTCCACAGGGATACGAAACTACTCATACATAAGCAAAGAAAAACTTCCTCAACACACACATACACACACACAAACACATACACAATGACCCAGGATAAAATGATTAATAAACATTATGGCATTGTAAATATCAAAGACTTTTCAGGGGAAAAGAAGCATACTCATAAAAAACACCCTGAGCACACTTTTAGAAAAGAAAAAAGAATAAAACGAAAAAAATAATAATTAGGAAACTACCCCTACAGAAAATCTATCATGGAACGGTCTCCACTATATTAACCAATTGCGACATCAGCCAAAATCATTAACACTCTCTGATGACAGATGTTTGAGTAAATAAATAATCAATAAAGAATAAATATCTTAGTAAAACTATTTCTTTTAAAATATTTACATTTTTTCTCTCTTTAGACCAACAAAGAGAATATATATATATATATATCTTTAAGAAAAAAACAAATTTATTTCCATCCTGTTTTTCAGTTTCTGGTGTAAACCAAAAATACGAAGAAAAATATAACACGACTTCATCCATTGGATCTGAAGTAGTCATGTTATATTTTTCTTCGTGTTTTTGGTTTACACCAGAAACTGAAAAACAGGATGGAAATAAATTTATAATCCTAAATTAACCGGTCTTAGGTTTTTTCTTTAAGAAATATTGCTCTGTAAAAAAAAATTACATTGAGCTCTCCACCAGGAAAATTTAAATGTTCAGCTCCTGAATGATTTTCTTGTCCTGAAGGAATTACACCCAACTCTGATTTAACTGGACCGATTAATACCTATATATATATATATATATATATATATATATATCATAATTTCGATTGAATGCGCTATGACCTGTACTTGTCAGTCGCCAAGCAGAGATGAAACGACAGTTTCGGTTGCTAAGATGGTACTGCCACCCTTGTCCCCAACGGCATCTTTGGCCACCGAAAAGGGTGTTTTTTGGTCTTAACAACATTGTCATGTACCGTGTCTCTTTCTATTTCTCTTATAAAAGAATAAACAAGCAAAAAGGATAATAATGGATGACCAAAGGAAAGACCAAATTGGTCCAGAAGGACCCCTTCACGGGAACCGTCCCAAACAACTACAGACCCATAACCGGCATATCGATGATGTGAAAAGTATTAACAGCACAAATAAGGAAAAAGATTTACAACTCGCTAGCAAGCCGCAGGTTGTTCCCTAAGGAACAGAAAAGATGCCACAAAGGATCTAGAGGCACTGCAGTGTCACTTTACATAGACCAGCATATTGTGACGAGGAAATATGACACCCTAATACATTTGGCCGATAGTAGTAAGCAAGAATTACAGGATAGTGGAAAAAGGAAAGGCCGTCTCTCTTTCTCCAGTCCTCTCTATCATAATAAGGTGATATGGGTGTGGGAGAGCCTCACTCTCTATTAGCCATGTATGTGTCAGCGGAGAAGGAAACCTTCGACCATGATTGGTACCAAGGAAGAGCTTGCAAAAAAAAAAAAAATCCACACGTGGTGAATTTTTCAAACTACTGAAATAAGTTACTTGCTGTTTATTCACCACAGGGTAAAGACGCATAAAGTGTTGCCATGTAGTCGTCAACGGATGAGGACACATAATGCGTTTCCGTTTATTCCTCAAAGGATGAAGACGCATAAGGAGTTGCCTTTGTTCGTTGAAAAAACAAGAACATAATTTGGGATATGAAAGAAACACAAATTCCAAAATAATTTCGCGCAGAGAACCATGAGAGAAAAGAAAAAAATTTCTACTTTGAATGAATTCAAACTACGAGGTATGGTGACCTTGTTAAACGAATACCCAAGTAAAGACTTGTCCACGAGGAAAGGAACAATAAATAATCTTGGTCTTATCTGAAATAAGACGTGTATCCTTCAATAAACATGTTATGGGAACCCAATAACGAAAGTAAAAAGAGAAGAAAATAAATTCCACAAAACTCCAAGTAGGTGAACATACACTTTAAGTATATTCAACTTTATCATACTGTATTCATACTGAAATGATAAACTTGAAATTTGGCGGACGAGCTCGACCATTAAATCCCATAGTCTGAAGGAAAGTGGACCGTGTCTACCGTTGTCGAACTACATTCTCTCCTTCCGACATTAACAGATATTTTTGCGGCCCCATCCGGAAAAGATATTTTATGTAGGCTTAGTCCATGATACGGATATTTTTGTGGAGGCTCCTCCGAGATACGGAAGGACTTTCTCGCTCCTGACTTTTACCTAAATTGTTTTTTCTTGTTTCTTTCTTTTATTCAATAAAAGAATATTGTTATTAATCTTGTTAACGAAAACACGGCAGTTTAGTGTCCTTATTTTTGATGTGGAAGAATTGTATTTGTCGAAGACCTTGAGGGGGAAAGCTGGCCAGTTAGCTGTTTTGACTCTTAATACTTCACTTATAAATCGCCCAGTAGCTAAAAAAATATGGTCCCCCTTGGGAGTTGGTGATATCTTTATAACTAAATAGCGTTCGGCAGACCACTGCCAACGTCTGTGCCCTGTATTAACAGGTGGACTTGGCGGTAACAAACAGCACCCTGCAAGCCCGCTAGGCACATGGCAGCATAACAATATTCTCAACGAGAGCAAGAACAGACGGAAAAATCTAGCTGTAGCCTGGATTGACTATAAAAGGCATAAGACGTGGTAACTGCAAAGCTGGATAATAATTTACCTCAAAATGTACAAAATATTACATGAAGTCATAAACTTTATCGAGAAAACCATGAAAACCAGAAAAGTGGAATTGTTAGCAGGAAGGAGAAGCTAAGCTAAAACGAAGGTCCAAAGAGGCATATTTCAAGGAGATGTACTATCACCGTTACTATTCATAATTGTCATGGTGCCACTTAACAACATATTCAGAAAATGCACAGCCGGATACAAACTTACTGAATCGCATGAAAAGGTCAATCACCAAATGTACATGGACGACATCAAACTGTTTGCTAAAAATGAAGAAATGCAGTCAGGATAGATGGATGGATTCTGGCATAGAAAAATGTGCCAAGCAAGTAATGAGGATTAGAACGCTCGGTGAAAAGGAAACCTACAAATACTTGGCTATCTTGGAAGCTGACACCCTCAAACAAGTGGAGATGAAAGAAAAAATAAGAAAGAATATCTTAGGAGAACCAGAACGCTACTCAAGACAAAACTATCAAGCAGAAATCTTTTCAAAGGAATAAAGACATGGGTTGTACCCCTCGTTAGGTATTCCGGACCCTTTCTCAAGTGGACAAGAGAAGAAATTAAACAAATAAATCAAAGAAAAAGAAACCTAACGACCATGCGTAAGGCATTACATCCCAAATATCACGTTATCAGACTATATGTATCAAGAAATGAGGAAGGAAAAGGACTTGTCAGCATTGAAGACAGTGTTGACGTATCGATAAAACGATGGGAGTACTTCACTGAAAAGCACGAAGGAGTGATTACATCCATTAGAATCAATACTGACAACACGAAGACGGGCAAAACGACAATAACTAGAAAACAATATTGGAAAGAAAAAATCTAAGGGCGTTTTAAACGACTAATAAGCAATATCTCACTCGAGAAAACCTGGACGGGGCTAATAAAAGGAAACATTAAGAGAGAAACATATCTCTTAATGGCAGTACAAAACAACGCCATAAGAACCAATCATATCCCAAGCTAGAATAGATAAGACGCAACAAAATTGCAAATGTAGGCTATGTGGTGATAGATCTGAAACCATCAATCACATAATAAGTGAATGCAGCAAATTAGCACAGAAAGAGTATAATACTTGATACGACAGTGTGGGCAAGGTGATCCACTGGGAGCTGAGTAAGAAATTTTAATTTGACCCAAAGAACAAATGGTGTATGCCCAACCCGGCATCTGTTCTAGAGAATGACACACAAAAACTCCAATGGGACTTTGACATAAACGGATTACCAAATCTCGGTCAGAAGATCAGACCTCATAATAAGCAAAAAATAATAAAAGAGAAATTGCAAGATTGTGGACTTTGCTGTTGCGGCTGACAATAGAATTAATCTGAAAGAAAGGGAAAAGAAGAATAAGTACCCGGACCTTCCTAAGGAATAGAAAAACTATAGAACATTAAGTTGATAATTATATTAATCGTATTTGATGCTTTTGGTACAGTCACCAAAAGAATTATTCGAGAGATTGGAGGACTTGGAAATAAAAGAATGAGTGGAGGCCATCCAAAATACTACATCATTGAGAACTGCCAGAATACTGAGATAATTCCTGGAGACTTAAGGAGACTAGATGACACTCAAACTTCAGTCAAAAACCATTAGCTAAAACTGATGCGGAAGACTCTTAAGGAATCAATTATAATAATAACCAATAGATAAATTTAAAGGACTACCAAATCAGGAAAGTATTAGAACGCTTGTGGAGTGAGAAAATCGCAATAAATGGGAATAGTGGAAGCGAGCATCATCAAACAGAAATGAAAGAAAAAAATAACCAAAAAAGTACCTAATCAAATCTCATCAAAGGAATAAACACACGAGAAGACCCTCATGTAAGATACTCTGGATCATTCTTCAAATGGACAAGGAGAAACTCAGACAAATTGCCCAAAAGATATGGAAACTGTTAACTATGCACAAGGACTAACAGAAATGATATAGAGAGATGATATGTGTCAGAAAAGAAGGAAGATGACTCACCTGTATTGAAAATTATAAAAAAAAAAACATCGACACAAAGACACGAGAACTTCTTTATATAGAGAAAATAGAGGCTCATTAAAATATCCAATAACAGAATTGGTGACAGAAAGACAAATAGAAATATTTATAAAAAAAACAAATGTTAGAAAACAACAGTAAGGATGTTTCAAACGAAAAACTAGTGAGATTGCGGACGAGAGGACGTTGACAAGGAAGAATTGGTAATTTAAAGAGAATCACTGAATCTTTTTATAGCAATATATAATGAACCTAATATGAATCTATTAAAACGAAACTTAGTAATATGCAATAGAATACTAAGAGAAGATTTTGAAGAGATAAAATGGTTAATCTTATTTCAAGCGGTGTGACAAGCTCGAAAAAGAACGTCGGATAACACTGGGTACGACTGCGCGAGGAAGGTTATCAACTGGCAATAGTGCAGCTGATTAAAATTTAAATATATTACCATGTGATAAATGATCAAACCGTATATCGTCCTAGAGAATGAAAGGCAAATAATTCTTTAGGATTATGAGACTGAAACATATCATCTATTCCCGGCCAGATTACCAAACCTAACGTTAATTAATAAGAAAGAAAAAACTTGTCATCTTGTAGATTTTTCCATTCTCATGGATCACAAGGTTAAAATACAAAAACTAAAACATAGATAAATACTATGACCTTGCTAGAAAACAAAAATAAAAATAAACACAGAAGAAAAAAAAAAGGAAATGGGAGTGATGGTTATACGAATTGCAGTTCATGCACTTGGAACGGTTGTTCAAGTCTTGGAAGAAAGACTGAAGGAATTGAAAATCAGAGGAAGAATTAGAACCATCGAAGCCAAAGCACTGTTAAGACTGCCTATAACTCTGAAAAGAGTTCTGGAGATCTGATGAGATTTGACGTCATTCATAATCCACTGAAAGACGATCGAGTATCGCTAGTGTAAAAATCTTGCAAGGTATAATATAATAGATAATAAAAACAGAAGAAATAATAAGTTAAACATGGTAGAATATGTAAATAAACGTATCTCAGATATACTTTTATAAAACTACATGAATATCATAGACCTACTTTTCAAGAATACCCCAAACTAGATTATTCTCCAAATCATACCTTACACTACAGCATATAAAGGGATGTCTCGCACCTGGGAGGAACTTGACTGGTAGTCACTGATTTCCTGCGATTCCATGAATAAAACTTACATAGATATATCTATATATAACTGTGTATGAGAGTGCATGTGCGTTTCTCTCTCTCTCTCTCTCTCTCTCTCTCTCTCTCTCTCTCTCTCTGTGATCAAAACGAAACTGAAATTTACAAAAAGTGCATCAGTGAGAGTTTCCGTTCCACTCGTGATTGACATGTTCACAGCATTGATTTTAACATTTTGGACTTTACAAAAATACCTACATTAATCTACATTGACAGATATTGACGCTAGCCCTACAAGATTTAACGTCTGCACATTTTGACTGTAGATCTATTCCACCTACATTTAGATAACTAAAAACCAGCGTGTAAGTTGATAAAAACATTTACCTAAGTCATTTTAACGTTGCCATGAAACAAAGAAGAAAGTTATTTGTGTCACGTTTACTATTCTGTGTAATACTTGCCTTTCAAAAGGCGATTTCTACACAGCACGATTTTTCCCCTTGAAATATATACGACGATCCTACTGAGACTTTTTGTGGGGTGATTGTGAAAAACGAGAAAATTTTCGTTTGTCAGCCAACTTACTCATCAGATTTAGACTCGTCAACTATTTTCCCCTTAAACTTGAAAAGAGTAACAGTGTCAAGTATTAGATGAAAGATTGATAAAAATCTTATCTAAAATGGTGGATTCACAACGTAGAGACTTGCAGACATTTAGCGAATTATACTTGGTTTAGTAAAAAAAGTTTGCAATATTTTGATATGTGTTATATTCTGTTGATTATATCACATGACCGATACAGTTAAAACTGCAGGAGGTAGCCATTGGGGTCTGACACGTTGAGCATTGATTTATTTTTATTCGGAAACATTCGCCTTACGAATTCGAACACAGTCATACCACCGTGGAAGCAACTAAAAGCACTTGTTTTCCGAAATATAAAAGTGCCGTTGATTTCAATAAAGCAACCAGAGGGTTTAAGAAATTTTGCTCGTGTTGCAAGAACCTGAGTGATCAGGAAAGACAGTGGGGATCCTAAGGTCATGCTCCAAGACATAGAGGCAAATTCAATAAGTTGCACTCAGAGAGTATCAGTCTAGCTCGGTATCTCAAAGATCAGCGTGGTTCTTTACCTTTAAGACTTCGGTAAATGCATCAGCAGTTGCCGAATTCTATCTCACGTTACCAACATTTGGCAAAACCTTTGCCTTTCGCTCGTAATTTGAATATTTTTTTAATTAATGGGGGGTACATTTTTAGGAGTCTAGATGGAGCATAAAATGCAGAAAAAGTTAGGGAATACTATTCGAGAATTCAGATAAAAAAAAAATTGAAATTAAATTAAAAATAAGCAAAATGTACTGATGGATCATCACTAGGAAATGTGGACATTTTTATACCAGTAGATTCGTAGACAGTGATTCATTACTGGGTTTAAATGATGAAACCCCTACAGAGAATATGCCATTAACATACCTTGGGTCTAAAGTGGATTCTTAATTAATAGAAATAGATATGTTTAAACTTAATGTGTAATTGAGAATGAATTGATAATTAATAAAAAACATGTTTCAGAATATTTTGTGGATTGGTATTTGAATTTTTTTCCTTATGTTGTTTCTAAAAATAGTGTACCTTCGAAATTAAATATTTTTTTCTCCTTTTGCGGATGAGTTGATTATATCAAATTGGTTACTTTTACAGTTTGTTATATTTAATTAAAGCCGTTTTATTGCAGTTGGAAAATAACATTAAAATAATGAAATTACCATTTTAATAATAAATTAGAATTCCACGAATAAAAAGATTTGAGATTTTTTCGAAATTCAAGAGTAATATTTCTCTGTAGAGCAACTTATATATTTCACCATTGAAATTATTAAGATAATCAAATTTTAGTAATTTTTGTTACATTTCTTTGCTCATATCATCATCATTATTATTATTATTATTATTATTATTATTATTATTATTATTATTATTATTATTATTATTATCATTATTATTATACTCCTTCAGAGTTTTTCACATCAGCGTTAACTGATGGTTTTACATTGGAGTTTGAGTGACAACAAGTCTCCTCAAGTCTCCAGGACTCATCTCAGGATTCTGGCCGTTCTAAGCAATGCTGTCGTTTGGATAGTCTCTACACGTCCGCCAATTTCCAAGTCTTCCAGGCCTTTTAATAATCCTTTGGTTATTGTGCCTAAGGCACCAATCACAATTGGCACAATCGTCACTTTCATGTTCCACAGCTTTTTCAATTCTCTAGCAAGGTCGAGGTACTTATCTTTCTTTTCACTTTCCTTCAGATTTATTCTGTGGTCCGCGAGGACAGCAAAGTCCACAATTTTACAAATTTTCTTTTTTTTGTTGATTATTATGAGGTCTGGTCTTTAACAGTTGTCTGAGAGATAGCAAATCTGTTCAGGTTTCCAGGAATTTACTCAGCATTTAGTCCAATCTTAAGAATACTGTCGTTAGGATGAGTCGATTCATCCTCCGATTTCCAGCCTCTCCACTCCCGCCCTGTACAAGCCTTTGGGAATGTTTCAAGTTTGACGAGCTCATAAGTGATGTACTCCTATGGACTCACACATACGGCCGAGCAAATGCAGGACGACCAGCTAGAACATATATACAGCAGCTATGTGAGGATACGGGATGTAGCCCTGAAGACCAGCCAAAGGCGATGAACGATAGGGAAAAGTGGCGATAGAGGGCCAGGGATATCCGTGCAAGCGGCACGACATGATGATGATGATGGATCTTCCCCAAATCTTGCACGGCTTTTTTAGTTCTCTGTCAAGGTATTTGTCTCTCTATTCGTTTTCTTTGATTTTCCTTCGTTAGTCAGCCTGGACAGTAGTCTTCTATTCAGTAGGTTCACCTTTTTTATTTTCTTTTTAGTTGATTATCACAAGGTCTGTTCTTCTGGCTGGAATTAGGTAAAAATGTTTGTACCTCAAAATCCTAGTGGGCTGCATACATCTCAAACTTCGGCACGGATTCTGGTTTGTGAATGTGTTGTATACAGGAAAGAACACAACAACTCCCCTTGTATAAAAATATAATATGCTTCTTTTCTAGTTTTTTCTTTATAGTTATATGTACTAAAATTTGTGCGAAGAGAAAGTTGGGAACAGCAAAGATATGCACATGGAGGGAGATACTAAATATACAGTCAATCGCTTCTTGATTCTTTTTTTAACCTAGCTATTACACAGCCAACTCAAAAATCTAATTATCTCCCCTTCTATATATATATATGAACTACATGACCTTTATAAGGCACCGCTTTCCTTCTCTGAAATAATTCCCGTTTCAGTTTATGACCTTTCTTCATACTTCTCTGCATCATCTCAAGGCATTTAATTATCTTAGCTTCTATGTTTTTCAACAACAGGGCTTTACAAGGCACCCTTTCATCTTTCTTCTGGGATCACATCATCTGTTTCAGTTTTTCTCTTGTACATTTTAAGAATGTTTCCGAGTACCTTACAAGGGGCATAGTCCTGGTGTTTAGCCCTTTGATGAGATCTCTTCAGCTGAGTTTAATTTTGAGAAGCCTTCTCGGTCGTCTGAGATATTTTTCAATTATTATTTTTTCTTTAGTTTCGGCTTATTCAATGGAGTCTACTTCCAATAAATCCAAGTTTGCAGTAATTTTGCTTTTCTCCAAACGTTCTGATTCTGTCTCTAATTTAGCAGTTCTATTCTTTCCGTTATTTGTCTATTTTCACTCTTCATTATCAGCATGGTCCATTTTCAAGGTTATATTGCAATCCTATATTCTGAGTGTAGGTCAGTTTTTTTTTGTGAGAGAGTAACAGATCTCCAAATCTTTTTTTCTTTTTTACAAAAAGTTTGATAATGTCCATGTCCATTGGGAGATGAATAATTTCTTGCAATTCAATGAATTTGTAACCTTATCGCACTTCTTAAGTATGTAAGTGAGTGGCATCATTGCTATCATAAATAGAAATTCCAAAAATATCCCTCCTTGGAAGAAACCTCTCTGGATTTTTACCTGTATTTATATTTTTTTCATCCTATTGTAAATTCTACTTTCTAGATTATCATGACCTCTGTGATGAATTTTAATGACATTGTCGAATATCTTGTTCATTTTCGGACAATATACTATCCAGTATTACAGAACCATATCGTAGGTCTTTTTGTTATCAATCTATGCCTTGGCTTCATTTTTTCCCGTAGTTTTATTCTGCTTGATGATGTGCAGATCAATGTAAATAGGACATGCCTTCCTCTGGTTCTTTTGGAGCACCATTTCTGTTATCTTAGGAACAGTCCTTGGCTTACTGGCGAATAATACCCTCCCCTAAAATGTGCCGTGATGCTTTTCCATATCATAGGTAGATCCATCATCAGTCTTTAATTGTATGTATAGTATCTTTTTGGGGATGTCTTTCTAGATCAGGGGGATTTTCCCCATAGTAATGCATTTGTGTATAATTGCTCTTTACCAGCATCTACGGTTCATGGGCAAGTTTGTCCCGGATGGACATTATTCTTTAAAAAAATAGAATCCATGTATGCTATCATGACTTGGCATTTCTAATTCGGTAGTTACTTGAATGTTACTCTGAGCGATTCCATGAGTATGTCTGCTTTAGGGCCTTCTAGCCTCTGTAATTGTTTTCAATTTTATTAATCCATTTGGCTTTTCATTTATATTCTTTCTGTTCCCATATCTTACGCCCGAATTGTTTTGTTTCCTTTGCATTCGGTTGTTGTTATGTCCTCGAGTAATCCCCACTTGATTGTTTGATAGAATTTTCTTTCGTTATAAAGGTTTTTTTTGTTTGTACTGCTTGATATATTTTTTCAAACATCTGATACAATGGCAAATCACATCAGCTGAAGTTACAATCCGTTAATTTAACATAAGAATAAATGGGAGAATCGAATTCCTACACGAAAATATAACTGAAGCCCAAACAAACTCTGCTAACATGCTCCTAAGCCAAACCAACATTGTTTTTAAATTTATATGTCCATTTTGACTGTGCCTACCGAAAATCAAAAATAACATCGACATTGGTTATACAACTACAACACCTTCCCGTAGCCTCAGAAAATTGCACCAAACACCTCGGTGTCGTAGATATATAAAAGGGAGCATTCGCTCGCCTGTGACTACGGTCACGAATTATAAAGCCCACCAATAACACTGACGGGTAGAAATATGAGGCAATTTCGTTACCACATGTCTCCTCACACAAGAAAAAAACAAGTAGACTTTAAAAATTATATCTGAAAAGTATAAAAAAAATCATTATTCTATTGCCTTTAATAAAACTTGGCTTAATGTATATATATATATATATATATATATATATATATATATATATATAATTCTCCAAAATATTACAGGTTTATTTTTTTAATGGATGAGTATTTCTGAATTCTGTTAGAATGTTGAATGCTGACATGATCACTGGGTCGCATATCAACATTGTTACCTGAGATCAATATGTAGAACTTGTTCCCATGAAAATCCTTATTTCTCTTAAAACCTATGAAATATGAAAAAATACAAATTAAGATTTGCAATTATTCTGAAAATACATTCAGTACTTCCGGGATTTGCGATTGATATGCAATTGTTGAGGATAATTAACCAGAGAAATGGAATTCATTATCATTGCAACAAAAAATAAGGAAAAAAAATCAGAAAAACACATTGGGTTAAATTTTGTCTGAACGAAAACATGCATAAAATAGTAAATTGTTATTTTCCTGGAAAACGAGACGAGACTGAAAATTACATGGTCATTGAATATGAATTCAAATTCAAGGTCACCAAAGAAGAAAATGTGGAGGATAAGTTACAATTGATGTGCGTAAATATAAATAATCTATTCACGTATATAAAAGAAAATTGTATGAAGCGTAAGTATGGTATGGTTACTTGTGAGATTTCTTGGAGGTAATTATTCTATGTACAAGGTAGTTATTGAAAAACCCTCTTGCTTTTGGTTGTCTTTTTCTTCTTGAGAGAATTGTCATTGTTTAGACGGCTTTAAGTTTTCCCTTTCATTTCGACTTGTTGTGGAAACCATAATTGACTTTTGAATTATTTAATATGGATGAAACGGTGCGGTCCATGGCTTTTAGGAAATTTATGTTACGCCACGTTGGCTGTAAAAGACTGAAATTATTTCATTGGAGATAGCAAAATGTTAACTGCAAACTGCGCAGTTATAGTAACTATATAAGCAAAATTATAACGTGACTTCTCAGTAGGTTTAAAATTTGGTTGGTTGGTTGGGTTTTATGGAATATCAACCTTTGTAGGTTATTTAATGCCGAATCCATTTTTATACAAATAAACAATTCTATTTCAAACAATTCAATTCAGAGTACACAGTTTAATTGCGAAAATATTTCCTTTCAAGCTATTTGGTTAAGTCATATAGTTCTAATTCAAACTATTCAATTTTGTATAAATATATATTTTGTTTACACACAGGTAAATGTCAAAACAGTTCTATATTAAACAATTCAGTTTTGCGTAAGTATCAGTTTAATTGTAAGTACTCATTTTAATTGTCAAAAATATTTCTATTTCAAGCTTTTCAATTTAGTCAAACAGTTCTATTTCAAACAAATCAGTTAAGTATAAGTACGCAGTTTACTTATATTTAACCCATAGATAGGGCTCTATCAGGTGCTACTACTCCGGGTCAGTATGGGCCAGAGAGTGATGGCAATGAGGGGGTATTTCTGCATTCCCCAAAAGTCCAGCATCACTGGAACTTCACCATCAGATTGTTTTGTGTAATATCTAGGACACTCGTTGAAGGGGTCTTGCTATTGATCTAATGAATTGAGTATTCGCCAATGGTCTGGGAAACCGGAGTTCAATACTAAGTCGAGCCATACCAAAGACTTAAAAAATGGTACTTGATGCCACCTTGCTTAACACTCAGCATTTTCACGTAAGCATCAACCGTAAAGTGGAATAATCCGAAAAAAGAGTAGTGCTCTCCCTTAACCTTAGTGTAGTAGCGACTGAAAAGGGAATCTTCGTGTCACCCTCAACAAAGGTCACCATCTTTACTTTTACTTACCCCTCTGAAAAGATGCAGTCGGTGTATTCTACAGGCCCAGCCAACTGGGCAAAGGGCTTACAATATTGTATATCCTGGAGAGTGGTTAGATCATAACCTTAAAAAAGAACGAGGAAAAATGACAGACGTGTTGAATACGACATTAATAATTTACAAAAAATTACTTTGATGTGGCACAAGTCTAGCGTATGTGACACGAGGTGAGACTTGAACTCTCGATTAATAGTTTGCTACTCTTGATTAATAACTGTTAGTCTTTTCATGGAACCCTCTGGATATGACATTAAACTCCATCCGTATTTTAAACTTCGATTATATAGTATGGAGTCACTCTTTTGATTCCCGAGAATCACGGCTTCACATTGAATAGGAACAATAGTAATAGTTTAAAAAAAGTTGATCCATATACTTCAGTTCCCTTTTTTCCCTTTACATTTTTGGTGGAACAGGTTTGTCAGTTCGTGTGATAGCATATCAAATTTTGTTAATCAGTTAATTTTTATGGCATGTCAACACATCATGGATTATTTTATGCCTAGAAGTTAAGCATAGTACGTCCATATTTTCAGTTTTTGTGTAGTTATTTCTAAAGAGATTTATTTTGTTGTAGAACAATATCAATATTTAAAGTAAAAAAATCAGCTGATAATAAAACAATAAAATCTCATGACTCAGAATTTCACGCTCTCGATGCTTGGGTGAGCTTGTTTTTCCACAGTTGTTTTTCTCTGTGAGTGTTTGTGTGTGTGTGCTACTCTCTCTCTCTCTCTCTCTATATATATATATATATATATATATATATATAGAGAGAGAGAGAGAGAGAGAGAGAGAGGGAGAGAGAAGTGAGCTAAATAAGGAGAAAACTCTTCATTCCTCTTCTACCCCCAACCACCCTTCTTTCCTGCATCTATTCTGATTTATTTTATCCATTAGATCTGAAGAAGCCCTTTTATTTTTTGTGTTTTTGATTTATATCAAAAGCCCATAACAGGATTATAATCCTAATGTGACCGTTTATTTATTTATTTTTTCTTACATTGAGCTTTTTACCAGGAAAATTTAAATGCTCACAGTTGAATGTTTTTATGTCCTGATGGAATTACTCCCAACTCCGGTTTAACTGGACTGAATGATACTATGTATATATATATATATATATATATATATATATATATATATATATATATATATATAAGTGGCTGAGCTGGAAAGTTCATATGAACAATAGAATCCAAGCTCTGCATTTCCGGAAAGGATAATCATTTTGAAAAAACATCTCATATAATTATATTCTAAGAAATTATTTTGGACAAGATGCATTGATTTAAAGTGTTTAGATGGTTAAATTGCTTTATTAAACGTCAATGCACGATATGTGAGACATATCATAAACCTACCATGATTTATTTGAGTCATCTGAGCTTAGTGTAACTGGAGTGGAATTTAAAAACGAAGCCAAATCGTGAGCAACGTTGTTTGTGTTTCACTTCACCTTAACTCCTTCGGTACCCGCCCCCCAAAAAAACAGGAATGCATCTCTTCTTCCAACCCTCTATCAAGGGGTACATAGCAGTGAAAACTTAGCTCTTTAACATGAGCAACCAGTCCGAGATAAAGAAATGTCTGAAGTCAAACCAGCTTTATATCACTTGAAAATTGAGCTTGTGACGTATTCTCTCCGTGGCAGAGGTGGCAGGGTAAAAACCTAACATTAGTTTATAAGTAAACGTAATTGTTAGATGTCCCTATAAATATTAGTCTTGATGGTAACATTTTGATTAAATTTTGTTTCTATGAAAAGGTCAGACAAACAGACATTAGAGTAGAGATGTAACTGCGCAACGGATGATTAGAATGATAGAGATCCGAGAAGAATGTGTGAAATTTCAGACAACTAGCCAAAGGCTTGCAGATCAAGTTAGAACAATAATGAAGAAAGGTTGGTTTTCTGACCTTGGAATACTAGAAATCCATCAAAAAACACTTAAACAAAACTATAATACAGGATCAGACACATCAAGTGGTGTCAAACAAAAACAGTCCAACGAAAAAGAACTGCCAATTTCGGAAAATGAAAACACCACACTTCCAAACGAAACACTACCAAGTAACCATGAAGAAATACTATTTCAAGAAAAGAAGACAAATCTAGAAAAGGTAAAGAGAATCAAAAGTTGTGAATAGACATCTCTACAATCATTAAGAAACATAGAATGGAAAAAACTTAAGATATAAACGAATAAAATAAGTCACATACTACCTTACATACCACCAATAATATAACTTAGTTAAAAGAACCAATCTATGCAGGTGCAAAATGAGTTGGTGAAAAAATTGGGATCCTCACAAAAAGCTCGAAGAAACAGTCAAAATAGGGATGGGAAATCGACTGGAAACGCAAATAAAAAAACTACTAAAACAAGCCAGAATGCTAAAAAAGGAGAGTCGCTGAAATAAGCGGGATGAAAAAGGAACCGGCAGCACAAGAAAAAATAACAGTATATAACAATTTGAGGAAATAAACTAGAAAGTGCAGGCGAAAGAAGGAAGATAAAGGAGATATCGATAAAGGGTTAAACAATTAAAAGAAAACAGGTCTTTCCATTACAAGGAAAGAAAATTTTATCAATAATTGGGAGGGAGTGACACGAAAACATACTAACAACCAAAGAAACCGAACGATTTTGGACGAAATTATAGCAACCAAAAAACATAACGAAAATGCTGAACGGATCAAAAATATTACAAGAGAATTAGGGGGACTTGAAGGACGCCCCCAAAACGGAAATAAACATCGACTTACTCAAAACAACACTAAAAAGAATATCAAACTGGAAAACGCCAGGCTATGATGGAATACAAGATTTCTGGTTATAAAGATTCACCTCCATTCACGGCAGACTAGCACTAGGAATGAACAGATGCCTACAAGGCGTTCAAGTACCTGACTGAATGAACAAAGGAAAGACTACATTAATCCAAAAGGACCCTAGCAAAGGAACTGCTCCAAACAATTACAGACCCATAACCTGCCTACCAATGATGTGGTAAATACTGGCAGCACAAATAAGGGAAAATATCTGCTACTTGCTAACAAGCCGCAGATTATTCGCTGACAAACAGAAAGGATGCTGCAAAGGATCCAGAGGCACAGCAGAATTACTCTACATAGATCAACATCTCCTAAATGAGAGCAAGACAAGACGGAAAATCTAGCTATGGCCTGGATTGGCTACAAAAATCCATATCATATGATTCCACAAAGCTGGATAATACACTGTCTCAAAATGTACACAATATCACATGAATTCATAAACTACATAGAAAAGACCATGCAAACCTGGAGAGTGGAGCTGACAGCAGGAGTAAGAAGCTTAGGTGAAACAAAGATCCAAATAGGGATTTTCCAAGGAAATGCACTATCACTTTTACTATTCATTATAGCCATGATGCTACTTAAACACATACTCAGAAAATGCACAGACGGATACAAACTTAGCGGATCGCAAGAGAAGATTAATCACCTAATGTACATGGATGACATAAAACTATTTGCAAAAAAAGAAAAAGAACTGGAAACTCTCATACACGCCGTTAAAATATACAGTCAGGACACAGGAATGGAATTTGGCAGAGAAAAATGTGCCATGCTC
Source organism: Sepioteuthis lessoniana (assembly GCA_963585895.1). Classification (NCBI taxonomy): domain Eukaryota; kingdom Metazoa; phylum Mollusca; class Cephalopoda; order Myopsida; family Loliginidae; genus Sepioteuthis; species Sepioteuthis lessoniana. The sequence goes on along the minus strand of OY757931.1, from coordinate 77,845,434 downwards.
GTCATGAAAAGTGGTAAACGACATATGACTGACGGAATGGAACTACCTAATCAGAACAAAATTAGAACGCTCGGAGAAAATGAAACCTACAAATACTTTGGTATCTTGGAGGCTGACACCATCAAATAAGTGGAAATGAAAGACAAGATTCGAAAATAATATCTCAGGAGAACACGAAAACCACTCGAGACAAAACTCTCCAGCAGAAACCTGCTCAAAGGAATAAACAATTGGGCTGTGCCCCTAGTTAGATATTTGAGACCCTTTCTCAAGTGGACAAGAGATGAACTTAAATATATGGATCGAAGAACAAGAAAAATAATGACCATGCATAAGGCATTGCACCCCAGAGACGACGTTGACAGTCTAATAAACAACATTTCCCACCAGAAAACGTGTACCTGGCTAAGAAAAGGAAACTTTACGAGAGAAACATAATCTCTCCTAATAGCAGCACCGGATAACGCTACAAGAACCAATCATATCAAAGCGAGAATTGATAAGACGCAACAAAATAGCAAATGTTGGCTATGCGGTGACAGAGCCGAAACGATCAATCACAAAATAAGCGAATGCAGCAAATTAGCACAGAAGTAGTATAAAGTGAGACACGACTAGTTGGCAAAATGACCCACTAGGAAAAGTGCAAGAAAGTTTAATTCGACCACACAAACAAATGGTATATGCACAACCCAGAACCTATCCTAGAAAATGACTAGCATAAACTCCAATTGGACTTTTACGTAAAAACGGATCACCTAATCCAGGCCAGAAGACCAGACCTTATAATAATCAACAAAAAAAAAAAAAGAGAATTTGCAAAATTGTTGACTTTGCTGTCCCGGCGGACCACAGAATAAATCTGAAGGAATGTGAAAAGAAGGATAAATACCTCGACTTTGCTAGAGAATTAAAAAAGCTGTGGAGCATGAAAGTGGCGATTGTATCAATTATGATTGGTACTTTTGGCACAATAACTAAAGGATTATTAAAAGTCCATGAAGACTTGGAAGTTGACGGACGGGTAGAGATTATCCAAATGATAGCATTGCTGAGAACAGCCAGAATTCTAAAACGAGTCATGGAGACTTGAGGAGACTTGCTGTCACTCAAACTCCAGTGAAAAACCAACTGCTAACACTGATGTAAAAACTCTAAAGGAGTTAATAATAATAATAATAAAAATAAAAGAGAAGGGCAAAACAAAAAAGTGGTTAATATGCAATAGATATTACATATAATGTATATTGATATTACATCCCCCATATATCATCATCATATCGTGCTGGTAGCACAGATATCCCTGACCCTCTCTCGCCACTCCTCCCTATCGTTCATCGCCCTAGGTAGGTCTTCAGGACAACATCCTGTATCCTCACGTAGCTGCTGAATATACGTTCGAGCTGGTCGTCCTGCTTTTGCGCGGCCATGTGTGGGGATCCATAAGAGTACATCTCTTATGAGTTCATCTCTGCTTCTCCAGCAGTGTCCTGCATGTCTGGTTCGTCTAACTTGAATAGTTTTCGTGATAGGGGGCAGGTGGCCGTACAGTTGGTGTCTTGTGGGGTGTTGCTGCCAGGACTTGTTCAGGATTGCTCGCAGCATTCTTGTGTAATTGCCATCTAGTTTCTTCTCCAGCCGTTTTGTTAGCGTCCATGTAGTGCATCCATATAGCAGTATCGATGTGACCGCTGCCTGGAAGAAACTGCGTTTCATTTTATCGGTTAGGTCTGATTTCCATATAATCGATAGCTTATTGATAGCTGTCCATGCTTTCGTTAGCCTCGTTTCGATGTCCTTTTCGGTTGATTCGACGCTGCTTCCTAGGTACGTGAATTTGTCAACTAGTTTAAGTGGGGTTCCTTCTAGAGTGGAGATGTCCCCCGTTTGGTTATAGCACATATATTCCGTTTTGTGTGCATTAACATGGAGGCCTATGCTTGCTGCTGCTCGTTCCAAACTATGCAGAAGAGTTTCGGCTTGGTCAGGTGTATTTGCCAATATCGCTATGTCATCAGCGTAGTCGGCGTCGGTAATTGTTGTTGCGGGGTATCTTCTGCTTCTTTTCTTCGTCAGTTCGAAGCCATTCTCTTTGATTTTGTCAATCGATGTTCTAAGTACGTAGTCTAGACAAATGATAAAGAGGTACAGGGCCAGCGAGTCCCCTTGTAGTGCTCCTGCTACAATGTCAAAGTATTCTGTGTCTCCATCCGGTGATCGTACTTTTACTTTAGTGTTTCTATAGAGAATCGTTATTGCCGCTACGGTTTCTTTAGGTATGCCGTACGCTAGTAGGATTTGTTCCATCTTTCCTCTGTGAATGGAGTCGAAAGCCTTGGTAAAGTCGACAAATATTAATGTCACTTGTAGGTTTTTTGCCCGTACACCTTCAAGGATTCTGCGGATGGTTAATATTTGTGAGGTCGTGTTGTGGATCTATTTCTTCGGAAGCCATTTTGGTTTTTTTCAGTATGTTGTCGATTTTGGGTTCTATTCGGTTTCGTAGTAGGGCATTGTAGATTTTTGCAGCTATGGATGTAAGTGTAATGCCTCGGTAGTTTTTAGGGAAGGGGAGTATGCATCCCTTCATCCATCTATCTATCGGATTTTGATTGTATACTGCGTTGCAGTGGCGGAGCAGTATGTCATCGAATTGTCTGGTCTTCCATACTTCCGGGGGAATTTCGTCCAGCCCTGCAGCTTTCCTATTTTTAATTTTTCTGAGAACCGAGTCGAGTTCTTCTTGTGTGAACGGTCCTAGTTTAATGTCTAGTTGTTTGCTAATTATCCTGGTGATTGGTTCATGCGTTATTTTTGGTGGGTTTCCAAGTAAGTTTTCGAAGTGCTGTTTCCACAGTTTTATTCTTTCTTGTTGGTTTGCTCCTTTAAGTTTTGCTTTGGCAGTGTTCTTTCTTCTGCTCACTTCGTTTATTGTTTGCCAGGCTATTCTAGATTGTCTATCTTCCACCGAGTCTCTAGAGAGAGAGAAGGAGAGAGTGAGACAGACAGACAGACAAACAGACAGACAAAGAAATGTGGAATCTTGCTCACTTGATGATCGACAGCGTGAATTTCTAAATCATAAAATTCTATCCTGTCTTATCAGATTATTTTTTTACTCACCGTATTTGACGGTATATACGGAACACTTTTTTAAAATGAAAATATCTTTTAAAACTCACCAGAATCTTATATGCCATACGAAGTTTTAAAATTCTCTATAATCAGCCGAATTTAGCTACCAGTCAACTACTATTTTCATCCCGCTTATTTTCAAATACCTATTGTCATAATTTTAAAACCATTATGAATATTAAAAGTGTTATTATGTTATTATTAATGATATTCATTATATTTATTTCATCTCGTTAAACATTTGTACTTTTAGTTTTTTACTAGATTTACCATGCTGAAATTGGGTTGCTTCTTACCTATCTGTGCGTCTTATATGCGGTCAAATGCGGTTTATATATATATATATATATATATATAATTGGTACTATGAAAAAATTGTCGGTATCGTAAATTATTGATTTTGCACATGCACTTTGTTTGTTGAGGTTTTGTCGATTTTGGATTGTATATGAGGAAAGCAGCTAAATCACGCAATTCATTCCTCCAGGATTTTGGAAATGGCATGCTCTACGTCTTGGCGTATATTCAGAATATACAAAACGTAGATTTCAGAGTGTATGGGTATTATTCTGAGGACATATTCTTATTCAGATCAATTAAAAGCAATCAGCCTGTCCACATCCTGATGTTTTGGTTGTTCACTAGCGGTGGTTACGTTATGCTTCTATTAAAATTCTCATATGGTGCCAAAAACAAATAGAACGCCGTCCGAAAGTACTTGTTTCTCTGGACCTAGCGGCTTGCTGCCGGAAGACCCTCCGTCTGGTGACTATCCAACACAAGTAGCAGAACACAGTTTTACCTTTAAGAAAACTACTGGGGCACCCATCACCCTCTTATATTTTGCTGCCAACCACCCCCCAGATTACACTCACCTTGGTCATTATGCGTGAGGGTGTTTGAGCGGGAAACAAACAAAATTCCGTGAAACGCCGAAGATGAAGGCAAGGGTAATCGCACCATTTACCAATTTAAACTAGGTGACCGTCGGAAAGGCTGGGAAGAGATTCCGAAGACTTCTTGCGGTCGAGATGAAGTCCATGACGATTTCTTTGAATAAATTTAATCAATAGTCTTTTATATTTTTGCGTAGTGTTGGTAATTATATTTGATAAAGTAAGATGTCTGGTTTGATTTGGTTTGTTTGTTTAACGGCATATCAACCTTTGTAGGTTATTGAATGCCCAGCCCATTCTCCTAGAAGAACAGTAGTGGTACTATTTAACCCATAGCTGGGAGGATAAGGGGGTTCATACCTTTCCCAAGGGCATTTGCCCCAAAGTGAATGTAATAGGTAAGATGTGTGTGTGTTATTTTCCTTTTTGAGTCATTTAGAAGCCAATTCATCTGTTTCATGCTCATCTGCAGTATCACAACGGCACAATAATTAAACAGACGCAATGACAAAGACAGACGCAGGAATAAACAACACAGGAAGACTTCTTTAACAATATTTTACCTCTCACTTTATTGCAAGGGTTCGAAAGGGTTGTTCAAGGGTTGCATGTGATGTACCATATTCACAATTAACGCTATGTGCGAAATGGACATATAATGTTCATTACTATAGAATATATAAAGAACATAGGAATCTCGGAATTAGAAAACACGTAAAGACTTCTTGTTCAGGTACGAAAGCTTTTTATTAACTTTGAGTAAAAGGTTTCGACGTAAGGAGGAGAGACACAATCTTCTATGCTTCTCTTATTCATTTGGCCCCCAACTCAAGCGGCCCCCATAGGGCGCAAACTCGAGCTCCAAAATCGATCCTTTTCGTTTGGCCTCTAATTCTCAACTCTTTTTTTCTTCAAATTCTCACACCAACTTCTGCGTGCTTCCGGTGTGTGACGTCACCCGCACCTTGTCACCCAGTATCGTCTCGGACTGTTACGACATCTGAGTGACACCTCTATCCGCCCGCGCGCACCCGCGTTAACACCTGCCTCAATTGCCTCTAACTAACCCGTGTGCTGAGCCGAAATGGTCTCAGTCTAACTAAATTCAAAGGCATGAACCGAAATCCCTCGGCTATTTTATAACAGTGAGAGGGAGCTGGAGATCGAACATAACTGACATATTTTAACTCCACTGTTATGACCGTCACGTTGTGTCTTTCGTGTTCTCCTAATGCTGGGGTCCACTCCATCGGGGTTCAAATGGCCACTTCTGCCTGATGTGGCTTTCCTTACCACATCTCGTCTATCTCCATCCGATCTCTAACTCAACTGTCCCCCTGGGCGTCGAATCAACTTGAACCAGAACTCAATTCCACTGGCTCGTCGAACTCAACTCAATTATATGATCGTTCGACGCCCACTCGATCTTTCAAATCGAATGTTTAATCGTCATCAAGCGGAAATAAATGTCATGCAGTTCAGAGGTCACTCTCTTCCGGTGCATCACTCTGTAGTGTACCATGGGAATAACCTTGTCCCATTTCATCAGCCAATTTCCGTCCACGCGATTTCCTCTCCTAACTGCCATTGGAATGTCTCACTTCCTTCCGGTGCATCACCTTGGAATAGCATTTTTTTGGGCCGGAGATCAAAACATAACACATCCATCACATTTAATATATTAAGTGTTTTCTGTGACGATAACGTACCCTTTATCATTACAGGCACATTAGATTCTCCAGGACTATAATATACAAAGGGATACCCTTTGATATGCACAGGTACTCGTGGTGTAATGGTTTTCGTCCTAGGAAATTGACACAGCGATACAAGTTCAAATCCTGGACGTTGTTGATTGCATTTCACATAGCTGAAATACCATGGGGGAAAGGTATGAATCCAATTATTCTCCCTCCAACCACGGGTACAGAGTAGGGAAGACTGGGTCTTTTAGCCTTAGTGAAGCAACCAATCTTGGAAAAGGAAAAAAAATTATGAATTCAAACCAGTTAAACTCTGCTTAAATTTGACGTTGTGTCACTTCCTGCCAGTGTAGAGGTGTTGGTAAATATATTAGAAGGAATCCGCCTAATACTGGTTCGAAAGATAGACCTGCTGATTAACAAAAAAAAAAAAATGTGAGAACTTGCTGTTTAGTGGATTTTACCATTCCGAAAGGCCAGAAATTAAAATCAAAGAAAGCGAAAAGAGAAGCAAATAATTGGAGATTTTCAGAGAATGAAAAATAATGCTGAACATGAGGGTGCTGGTGATACCATTTGTAGTTAGTACACTTGGAACAGTCCCAAAGGACTTTGAAGAAAGAATGGAGGAAAAATCAAGAACATCCAGACCACAGCAGTGTTGAGATCACCCAAAATATTCAGAAGTGAACTGGACTTATGGCGTGACTTGTCATTCAGACTCAAGGGAAAACCCTCGGCAAGCTGTTGTTTGAAAAACTCGCAAATGGTAAAATAATAATGTTTCGTGTTTTATTTATAAGTGTAATATACATATATATATATATATATATATATATATATATATGAAATACCTTCCGCGTGTTATAAATTGGGAAATAAGTTTCACAGTATTTTATTTATTTTTCTAAATCATATATTCTATAAAACTTACCAGATTTTGGACTATCGGCTTCTTAGTTACGACGTGAAATCTAACGGTGATCTTTTAATTCTTAAAGCATTTCCTTTTAAGCAGAAAGCTACTGAAGCATCATTCAAATAAAACTTATATATGTAAAATTAAAGATGTTCTTATCAGTCGTTGTTTTTTTTTTATATCAGCTGTTTCAACATTTTATCTCAAGAATTTGATATTTATATCTTAACATATTTATAGCAACTTTCACCATTCTGTCTTTCTCGTAAAAGTTTAAATCTAAATCGTCCATGAATGGACAGTACCACAAATTTTGACAGGAGGCCATTGCTTATAGAACACTCAGACAATGATTACATTCCCTTTGAATGCACTGTATTTTATTTCTTAAATAGATTATACTGCAGTGTTTACTCAGGCTACTTTAGGGGTGATTTGAGAACAACATGTGTTCTTCCAGTCGGCTTGTGGTCCAATGTAGTTGAATGTATATGTGATTTACTTTATTCCTTATGGCTATTGAACAAATTCTTTTCTTTATAAATGATCAGACGTTTCTGATTTCAAAGTCTCTATTCGATTTATCGTTTAAAAAGAGTCATTTTCTGGTTTCACCGTTGTATTTTCTTCTATAACCTCATAGGATTTTCTACACACGTTCTTTTCATTCTCTTTTTCCAAGTAAATGACACTTTGTCTCAGAAAATAAAACAAACCTTTTCATTATTTGTTTAACTTCCTAAAAAACAATCGCACACACACACACACACACACACACACACACACACACACACACACACACACACACACACACACACACATACATATATATATATGGATCTTGGAGAAATTTTGAAAAGAATGTCTGTGTACATAATGACTATTCAACTACATAGCCATCGTGGGTGATGTAATGACAAAGCCATTTTACTAATGGACAGTCATCATCATCATCATGTCATGCCGCTAGCACGGATATCCCTGGCCCTCTGTCGCCACTTTTCCCTAACGTTCATCGCCTCTGGTTGGTTTTCTGGGCTACATCCCATATCCTCACATAGATGCTGTATATGTTCTAGCTGGTCGTCCTGCTTTAGCTCATCCATATGTGGGGTCCATAAGAATACATCACTTATGAGCTCGTCCCTTCCACCTCCAGCAGTGTCCTGCGTGCCTGGCTCCTCTAACTTATACAGTTTTTGTAATTGGAGGCAGGTGGCCGTATAGTTGGTGCTTTGTGGGGTGTTGTCGCCAGGACTTGTTCAATATTGCTCGCAACATTCTTGTGTAGTTGCCGTCTAGTTTCTTCTCCAGCCGTTTAGTTAGCGTCCAAGTGGTGCATCCATAAAGCAGTATCGACATGACCGCTGCTTGGAAGAAACTGCGTTTCATTTTATTGGTAAGGTCTGATTTCCATATGACCGATAGCTTATCGATAGCTGTCCATGTCTTCGTTAGCCGTGTGGCGATGTCTTTTTCGGTTAACCCTTAGCTAGGGGAAATAAGAAGATACATACATTTACCAAGAGGGCTAGTCCAAGAGTGAACATAATTGTTCGAGTGAAGTATAATTCACTTATTAAATGTCTTAGTTCAGCACCTTAGCCAAGGGGACTTCCCTAATCTACTGAATGATCCTTATATATATATATATATATACATCATCATGTCGTGCCGCAGGAAGGTAATGACAAAGCCATTTTACTAAAGGACAGTCCTCATCAGCATCATGTCATGCCGCTAGCACGGATATACCTGACACTGTCCCGCCACTCCTCTCTATCGTTCATTGCTTCTGGTAAGTCTTCAGGGCCACATCCCGTATCCTCACACAGCTGCTGAATATATGTTTGCCCGGCCATATGTGGGGGTCCATAGGAGTACATCACTTATGAGCTCGTCCCTGCTTCTCCAGCAGTGTCCTATAATAAATATATATATATATATATATAATTCACGGAACTAAGACTGCGACCTCTGGGTTCCATGAGTTTTTTGCAAAACAACAATCATCAGACAGTTAAGAAAATGAAATGCATCGAAAATCGAAAAAATACAGTAAAAAACTGCTTGGATTTTGTATGATTCTTTACGTGTGGTTGTAAGTTTGTGAGAATGTGTGTGGGGGGTCTTATAGTTGCGTAATAATGTGTGTTTTTAAATATTAAGATACACCTACGAATCCACATCAGCTAATACAATGCGCTGTGTTTGTAAATTAACCATAACTCATACAAACACACATTAATACACAACGAAAACCCATACACACATACGAACTCACACACATACACTCACTCACTCTCTCACACAGTTACAACCAGACGTAAAGAATCATACAAAATCTCAACGGTTTTTGACTATTTTTTCGCAGTTTAAATTCCATGAATTAAATATATATATATATATCTAATATATAATTATTTATAATCATTTTCATTATATAATAGCTCTATCCTAGATATTGAGCACTTTACATATTATTTTGCACTTGGTTCGACCCAAACCCACAAAGTGATTTAGTGACAACCAACACTGTTATAATATATATATATATATATATATATATATATATATATATATATATATATATATATATATGTGTGTGTGTGTGTGTGTGTGTGTGTGTGTGTGTGTGTGTGTGTGTATACTGGTGTATAAGAAATATATTGAGTAAATTTCAGAGTATCCGATATTTTTTATAATTTATCCAGGTTTTAATTCTTGAAAGCAAAGTTACGAGATTTCTTGAAGTTTCTTTTTTTTTAAATACGTTTTGATGAGAGTTCCATTTTGAAGACTAGTCTCAAATCATTTACAACAATTTCTATCTGTGCCATGAAAACTTAGACATATTTTCATTGTCTTCTTGTATTTTTCATCAGTCTTTGCATAATATAACAGTACGAGCTGAAGTTAGGATGATGACAAAAATAAAAAAAAATAACGGAAGCTTGTTTGAAAACCGAGGAAAATTTCAAATACGAAGTTTAAAAGCATCAGTATCACTTTTAAAAAATCTGAGGCGTTAAGATTAGAATAAATTGGACCCGATAGAACAGTGATTAACCACACCGAAATAGTGATGCGATTTTCCTGAATACTGGGAAGGGTGCTGTCTGTATGCTGTCATTGAAACTACAATCATCATAATCATCAGACAACTTATGTGAAGGTGTACACACCTGAAAAAAGAACATTTCTTCTCTTTCATGCAGACGAAGAAATAGTATATTTACTCACATGAGAAACTTTTGGTGTTAAAAGCAAAATATAGAAGTTGTGTAAGATAGAACGGTAAACTCTCGAAAATTTCAATGAGATTGGGTTGTGGGCTCCCATGCTGTGCAATATTGAACAGTGTGGAACAGGGGGGACAACACTTTTCGGTCTGCGAGTTTCTAAAATGACCAGGTTCAAATAACCTACTTCAATTAATATATATATATATATATATATATATATATATATATATATATATATATACGTGTGTGCGTATGCGCTTTATGTGTGCATCATATATTTCCGTACCTTGCATCACTGCATGAACCTTTTACAACATGATACATTTCAATACATTTATGATCAACCAAACTCTGATGATTTGCACTGAATGGCTAACATCTACAAAGAATGGAAGCGTCGGGCGATCTACCCGTACAACTTTCAATGTGCTGGGCACCCCTGGAGTAGAATAAAGGGAAAATTCTATGAAATCATTTAGGAGGTGTAAGTTAGTATCACTACAGAGGAGCAGCAAATGGAGTTAGAATTTTATATGAGGCTGCTTATTCTTACTTAACACTGATACTGTCAGGAAAGGTATGAATTCACTTCTTAGCGTCTTGTCCAATCCCCAGGACATTTTACAAAGAATTCTCATCTATGGCATAAAATGATATTTTATTGAAAAGACTGTAAGAATTTACGAGACTTAAAAAATACAACTACCGTAGTATTCCTTGAAGGGAGCCTCAGCTTATAGAATTGTATTAAACTGCTGCTGATTAGAAACATAACGAGAAAGTAGAAATTATTTCTTCAAAGAATCTTATGGAAAACTTAAGAAAGTATGACGGTGTAACATCAGACATTTCATAGAAATATGTATAGTTTTTCAATAATAACTATCAAATACAAATTCTGAAAAACTAAAAGCTCAAAATGCGATCACATTTATCGATGTAGTCACCGCTGACAACACTGTCGTTGATGACTATTCCTCGAATGAAAAGGGAAGCTGAAAAATCACGGGAATCACAAGCAAGTCTCAGAGATACAAAAATCTCGTTTTAGCGATAGGATCTCGTTGATTTATAGTATTTTTCAGCCTTTGAGGTTGTGAAATTTGAAAGAAAGGAGCAATAGACACAAGGCTCAGGGCTGTTTCTTCTTAGGAAGAGTCTCTTTCCGTTTCTATAAATCATTCTCCGTTCACCCGTCCTGTACTCGCTATCCAGGCTTCAAAATAGAAAAATGAACTGAATCATGAAATCTCTTTCACACACACACACAAACACACATGTATATATATATATATATATAGATAGATAGATAGATAGATAGATATTCTAGGTTTACAGAAGGACTTACTAGCATTGCCGACTCAGGTGGGTAACATAGTCCGACTTGAAATGTAAGATCAAGCATATTTTGTTGCACCGAGATCTCTGGAAGAAATGTGGTACGCCTACGATTTTCTTTCGTCTGGTGACTTTTTAGATAACTTATCTATCTGCACCCTGGTACCATCTGCTTACAATGCTACACATTTTCCACGTAAAAATGCTAAAATTTAACCAAATATGATGCAATCCATTCTGAGAAGAGAGAATTTATAAACTGTATTTTTACTAATTTTTTATTCTTGTAGATTAAAAATTAGTAAAAATATAGTTTAAAAGATAGAATTGTTTTGCCAACAAAAATAGCAAGAAGAGAGATGAATATTTCAATCAGTATAGTTTTATTTTTTTTTAATGAGATTTTTAATCGCAGCGACTTGCTTGTGATCTCCGTGATTTTTGTTTAAAAAAAACAGTGAGACGTATCACTATCTATAAAATTCTGATTAAACATATTTAATGAATGACTTATCTCTTTTTGTTTTTCTTCTCATTTATGTTTTTATTAATCGTTTTGAGAAAGTAATTAAGCATCACAGAATACAGGAAAAGAAGTTTCGCTGGGCTGGACTCAGACAAAGGTTTGCATATCGCAGAGGGACCCGTGCAAATATCAATTGAAACATAAGACAGAAAAAGATCCCCTGGAAGACCTTCATGACGATAAAAGATTAAATCGTCAAGTGATTCAGGCCAAAATGAAACAGAAGGGAGAAATCCAGAAGAAAATAGAAGAGGGCATACGTGCCCAGACACACATTTGGGTTCGTGAAACTACTTGGCTCAACAGGCTCATATTGCACCAAGTAAGCCGATGGGCAGCATAGACCAGCAGGGTTCGAGTGTCAGCTCGTTCTCGATCACCCCCTCCCTTTATCCCCACTTTAATCGGCCTTCAGGCTTTTGACCTTGTGTCAAGTCCTGTCTGGTGGGAGACAGCGACAAATAAACAGAAGAAAATGGAAGTGGCAAGAATTGGGAAAGGATTAAGACAACTGGACCAACAAAGGAAGAAAGAGAAATACATTTTATGTTATTCGAAATATCAAAAGTTTATATCTTACATTTCTTGATTTTAAATTACCTTAAAATTTCAATGGCGATAGATACTTAAACAAAACTACGAAAAAACAAACACACCATTATTAAAACATCTTTATCTTTTCATTTCTTCTTTTAATTCGTTTTGTGACGTGTCATTAATTTCTTAATCATGATTCAGTTGAATATTTTTGTGACATTGAAATTATGTTTTCAAACGAGACGATCCATTATTAAAGCAAATCATATTATCTAGTTAATATCTTGGACACACATGTCCATTTAAATCACTAATTCTGAATATTTTTTATTGTGAAATGTTTTAAAGTTGCACCTCCTAATTGGAATTTGGGCTGCGTTCTAAATTTGAACGGTGTCTTTATATTTGTGCCTTGTGTTCATATTGGTCTCCATCATACTCATATCAAACTTCCCTTGGTTAAAATTTGAATCATCTATATTTTTATAAAAGTAAAGTTGTCTCCCTTAGCCGAGGGTGATAAAAAGGCTCCCTTTTCAATAGCTACTACACCGAGGTGTAAGGGTGGGCGCTACTCCTTTCCCTGGATTGCTCCACTTTATCCTCGTACCCTTTATTGCTGAGTGTTAAGCAAGGAGGTATCAAGTACCATTTTAAAAGTCTTTGGTACGACGCGACCGGGGATTGAACCATATCTCTTTGACCCGAAGATGGGATTCTACACAGGAACAGAGTGGACATGAGTGTAATGGCAATAAAGCGTTTCTTCTAAGACTATTGGCATGGAGCCTCAGAATCACATGCTGTTCCACGGGACACCACCTTTTTATGGGTATGAGGGTGCCTTCTGCAGTGGAGCCATTTAGCGTATTTTAGCCCAACTGACGCAGCAGGTTTCTTTTGTGACGCGACATTAATCTTTTATTTACGATTTCGACAATTTTCTTTTTACAGTTGAATTGTGTTTTAGAACAAGCCAATTAATTTTTAAAGCTAATCACCTTCCGAAATGTATATCGATATAAAACGTTTACATCTCTAAATGTGTAAATGTAAAAGATATTTGTATAATGTCTTTAACATTAAAAAGTGTGCAAGAATTTGATCTGTGTCTATAAAATTTGAGCCGTGCTTTTCTTTTAAACTGGATCATTCTCGTATCAAAGTTTACTTGGATGGAATCAGAACCGATAAAGCACTGGAGTCTGCCCAGCAAAAACACTTGAAGGAAAAAGAAAAGAACGCGTTTAACTTGGACAATTACTTGATTCATTTTCTATTACTTGAGTCTCTTTTAGTGAATCGAAAATAAAAGGCAAGAACAAAGAAAAGACAAGGAAGAAATAATCAAATGCATAGCCTACCAGAATATAGTGAGTGCTCATTAGAGAGTAGAGGGGAAATTAATCATTGGTAAGTAATTACCTACATTCATTTCTTTATTTATTTCGGTCGATTAATGATTTGTGGATCAATATCGAACTTTCTAAAGATGCTTGCTCCATTTTTTTTAACTACTTGACGCATTAGTGGTAATGGTGGGTCATGGAATATCGATCTTCTTGGGCAACGAATGAATGTTGTCTGATTATGTTCCTTCTTACAAGAAGGTAGGCAAAAAATGCTCACCAAGCATCATCTCGACTCAATTATCGGCTAATAAGCTCACTTGCACATGGGTTACGTTGTTTTATTCGTGTTCATGTATCATTAAACAGACATTTGGATGTTGGATAAATGGGGGCATCTAAGTGAAAGATCAATATGTGTGTGTGTTTTGATCTTTGTGTATGTTTGGATCCGGGAACAAGGACTTTAAGAATGGACTTAAAATATCTACTTTGCATGGGTTGAATATACATCTTCAGCTGGCACACACACACACACACACACACACATATATATATATATATATATATATATAGAGAGAGAGAGAGAGTCGAATCTCAGTAATTTAGGAGATTTGTACGGATGATATACATTGTCATAGAAGTATCTAGGCCAAATATTGTCAGTGCACTTACCTGACTATTCCCTATAAATCATTACCAGTAAACACTGTAGGTCCCATCGCGTTGTGTAATTGTTTGCAAGATAGACTTGCATGACATTTATAATGAGTTGGATTCTGAGTAGGTGTCATTATTTATTGTTTCCTTCATCCCCCCTAGAAAAGGTATGCTTACTAATTAACTGGAGCGAACACTATGCCGGATAAATTAAATACTAATCAAAATCCACTTTACATTTGTGAAAATCTTGCACTTTTAACCCCTCATATATATATATATATATATATATATATATATATATATATATACATGTTGAAAAGATAGATTTGCTGTGAATCTGACCGAATGATGGAAATATTTGGAAAGTTGGATAAATCAAGCACTTAACTCTCTCTTTCTCTCTCTCTCTCTCTCTCTCTATATATATATATATATATATATATATATATATATATATACAGAGAGAGAGAGATATATATAGAGACAGATAGAGAGATAAAGAGGGAGAATGAAAACTTATTTAAAACATACTATTTACAATCATTTAATATATATAGTCATCCACAGACAGACCTGTTTCGTTCTATCAGAACTCATCAGTGTGGCTAGACAGTAGCATCCCGTAGATGAGATCGAACCCAGTTGACTCAGACGCCAAGCCAAAGCCTCTAACCATTCAGCCACGAGGAGCCACTAGCTGCGAAGTAAATTTCAAACAGTTATGAATCACAATTACTATTATATATATATATATATATATATATATATATATATATATATATATATATATATATATATATTACACTATTTAATCATTTATCATAGCTATACCACAGAATGAGTAGTGTAGCCAATAATAAACTCGTTGGAATAGCGTCAACAGAGAGTAAATGATATTTGATAACACCCAGTTACAATTCCATGTGTTCATCAAACCATATCACCAACTCATGTTTATTCTGCCTACGCAATTCAAACTTAAATCTCTGAAAATGTTTATTTCTGCATCCTTATCCATGGCAACGAGCGTGAGCGCCTGAATCGGCGCTGGACTTGGCAAACATTTCTAGAAGGTTGTATTTTTCACATGTAGAAGGTCTCCAAATAAAATTCTGTAAATTTGAATAGCAGACGAGGATGGAATATACTGGACACATTTAAAAATATATTTTATAAGTAATACTATTTCTGAGTGAACGCATGTGGCTAATAATTCAGAGACGATGGAAAATGAAGAGTCAGATTCTGCATATATATATATATATATATATATATAGTGACACGCATAAGTATTGGATACATGTTATTTTCTATTATAACTCTAGGTTATATTCGCCATTTTGCCTGGTATTTGGTAAGTAATATCTCGTTAAGTTGTTTTAGTTGTATGTGAAAGGAAAGTAAAAACTCCTGGTTGAATCCATTTTTTTAAAATTAAAGTTGAAAGTTACCCTCTACAAGCGTATTGGATACATCAATTAAATATTTTGTTGCGTAGTGTCTGTTTTGTTCACTGCTTCCAGTCGCTTTCTATAGTTGGCCACAAGTTTTCCACACTGATCCAGCGTTACTTTACCCCATTCTTCCTTTCATAATTCCTCTCATTGCTTGATATTTTGTAGATTCCGCTTATGAACTTTAACCTTCAAAGTATTCCCAAAATTCTCTATTGGATTCAAGTCAGGACACTGTCTTGGCCAATTGAGAGTACTAATACCATTATTTTCAAACCATTCCTTTGTAAGTTTTGCGGTATACTTGGGATCATTGTCGTGCTGAAGCATGAAATTCTGATCATTTCCTAAAGAAGTTGCAGATTTCTGAAGGTTCTTCTCTAGAATCTCCCAGTATATGCTACCATTCCTTCTACCATGGATAACTTGTAACTGACCAGTGCGCTTGGATGAAAAGCACCCCCATATCATAATGGAACCCCCCCCAAATTATTATAGCATTGTGTTTCTTGAAAGCAGTGAAATTGTTTCACCGAACACTTGTCGCTGTGTTCCTTCTGAAGAGTTTAACTTTCGTTTTATCCGACCAGTTTACCTTTTTCCCAAAACTGCATACTTTTCTTTTCATAGCCAGCAAGACACATAGCGTAACGGTTATAGGTGTTGGTTTCCTAAGCTTCTAAGGAGAAAATCATCAGGAGGTTGCACGTTCAATCCTGACTGCAGGCGAGTACCAATACAGGAATACTTAACACTTGTACCCGGTTATGGTTAACGGAATCAGAACAGGCAACCCCCGTGGATTCAATAAAGGACGTAGTTCCGTGAAGGTTCCCGAGTTCGACAAACACCTGAAGACGGCCGGGGGGACATATCAGCCGAAACGTTATGGAAATAACAATAAAGATGAAGACAATAGTCCGAAAACCTTTAACGTTTCTTTTTCGTTTATTTTCAGTCTGTCGTTAGCAGTCACGTCAAAATCCACCAGACGAACAGTTCTTTTTTTTTTTTTTTATAATTGTAATTTTTTTTTTATAATTGTAATTTTTTATAATTGTAACTTTTTTTTTTTATAATTGTAACTAGGTCTTCTAGCGAGAACTGGTGATCCGTGTGTGTCTCAAAATGCTGCAGAACCTTATGCGTGGCATAATCTAGGACATATTCTAGTTTGTGCATATACTATTAGTTAGTATGATCAACATTCAGTATTTTGCACAGTTCCTTGTGGATCACTTATGTTCTAGTTTCTCGCATTCAGTCAGTATGTGATAAATCGTTCATCACTTTCTCTGCATAACCTACACTTGCTAATCAGTTAGGTATTATAGATTTTCGCCAAAACATAATAGGTGCTTATAGGGTTGTTTCGTGCTGCTTTTAAAAGAGCTACAATTTCTCTCTTGACATTTCCTTTTCGCAGCCATGTCCCCGTCTTCCCATCATTTTACTGACTGAATTGTCATTGTTTTTTTTTGTATCGATATTTATTTGCTTATGCTGCCACAACAGTTGGCTGCTGTAATTAACATCTCTTTGTTCTTCTCATTATAATGTGTTTATTCTTGTATTGATGCGTGAACACAATGATTGCAAGTCTTTCTTTTTCTTTTTCTTATTGACACATACAGTATGCCTATATCGTTTCGGAAATATGAGGCCTTGATCATAGTTTTCAATTTTCTTGTCTTTTGATCCATTTCAGTGAGTTCCTCTTAAGTTCATTTTCAGAATGGTCCCGAGTATCTTAAAGGAGGGCCTGTCCAGGTATTTATCCACGTGATTAGATTTCTGCAGTAGAGCTTAGTTTCAAGGTTTTCGTTTTTCTGAGGGACAATTTCTTTATTTATTCCTTCAGCTTCGTGTTTTTGATTTTGCCCGCTTCCACTATTCCCATGATCTTGGAGTTTTCCTTTTCCCAAAGCGTCATAATACATTCCTGATTTGGTAATTTTAATTCTTCCGTTGATTCTATTTTTCTCTTTTTTTATTATCAGCATGGCACATTTTTAATGCCAAATTACATTCCTATGTCACAGGTGTATCATTTATTAGTTATCATTTGTATCAAGGTACTTCAATTTTTCAGCAGATAAATTTGTGTTATTTATATTAAGCCGGTGAATAATATTTTTTTTTGCGATTAAGAAAATTCATAGTCCCTCACCAACCTAATAAATGGTTGATTGTCATCATTGCTTTAACGAATTTAAGTGACGAAAGTAAGTATTTTTCGATGAAGTATCTTTGGAATTTTTTAAAACTCTGGTACGTTTTAACTTTGCTGTCAGAAAAGCACCCTCTAGTTTACCATAGCATCCATAATGAAGTTAGTAATTTTGTCAGAGAAATTGAAAATTTTAAACAATATAATCCTACTTTTCGGGATCATATTCTTGTTGAAAATCCTTACCATAGCCATATTTTCCGCCTCGTTTTGGTTTCTTTGTGGCTGTGCTGGTCTACATATATTAAGCCATTTTTCACTCCTGTTCTTCCGCGGCAAACGTTTTTGTTCTTACAGAATACAAATGAATATAGATTTATTTCTTATCCATGTTGCAAGGATTTTCCACAGAGGTAGCCTCGTTATCGTTCTATGTTTCTTGGGAAAAATCGCTATTTGGGATCCTTCAGGATTGAGGTAATTTCTCCTTTGGTCATCTATTTCATTATGCTTGCTTCTTCAAGACATTTACATATTTATGAGGATTTTTTCTCCTTGCTGATAATCATTTCATATCTCCAGGACTCTTTCCAGTATTCTAACCGACTTTAATATTGTAGTCTAAATTGTCTCCACGTTATTATCATAATTATCATCATTACTTCGATCATTAAAATTGTTATTATTATTGCTATTATTATTAGTAGTAGTACTATTTTATCCATTTATATTTTCTTGTTAATTAGATTATTTCTTGAGTTACGAACTGTATTTGGAATTATTAATTTTCACATTCTTTGTAGGATTTATTTTCAGGTATACGTTAGGATACACGTAGTGAACGTTTTTTTTTCAGAAATCATTTTGTCTATATATATATATATATATATATAAAGCAAGTAAAGTTGGCGACCGTAGACGAGGGCGACCAGAAGGCTCCCTTTTCAATAGCTACTGTAGAGGAGGACACTAATCCTTTGCTTGGATTCCTCCACTTTGCCATTGATACGTACCTTATATTGCTGAGTGTTAAGCAAGGAGCTATCAAATACCATATTTAAAAATCTTTGGTATTGATTGAACCCAGGTCTACCGGACCATTGACGAACACTCTACCCACTTGACCAATGAGCCGGTACGTATATATATATATATATATATGCACACACACACATATATATATATATACACATGTATATATATATATGTGTATATGTATATATATAAACACACACATGTATATATATATATACACACACACACACACACATATATATATATATATATATATATATATATATATATATATATATACATAAAGTGTGAAAGTAAAAAAGAGCCAGCGGATTAATCAATAAATACCTAGATGCATATGGATAATCCAAGATATACATATATACCCAGTTAACAAGATAGATCAATAGATTTGTATTATTTAAATTTCAGATGTTACTTGGTGCTTTTTTTTTAATACTTATAAAAATGGAACCATGGAAGATAAGTTTTCTCTCTGGCGCATTGTAACTTACGTGTACCAGGGTGAACGTGGAGTATCGCCAACATTTTTTATTAATTAAATTAGATTATGTAGGCTTTTGTAAATGCAATTTTGTCAGCATAAAAAACAAGTTTCGCAAGAAGAAAAAGTTAACATGCTGTTAATTATACCTATCTGCACATCTTACACTTCGAATATATATATATATATATATATATATATATATATGAGGGGCATACGATAAGTTTACAGACTTTTTTCGTATGGGTACATTTGTTGATAATACAGACATAAAATTCTAGTCCCCTTCCAAGTAATCTCCTCCGGCTGCCATGCACATGTACCGTTACAACAACTTCTAGATAGCCCCATGGAAGTCCTCTTATGTGATCGTGTCAATGACCTTCGTCCCAGCCTCTTTCATCTCCTCAATTGTCTCATAACGTCAGCCTCTGAGCTTAGGGAATAACCAAAAGTCACAGGGAGCAAGGTCTGGACTATAGGGAGGCCGAGTAACAGTCTTGAGGCCCATCTTGCTCAAATAGTCTGTGACAAGGATGGAGTTGTGGACTGGTGCATTGTCCTGGTGGAAATGCCATTGACCCGATTTGAAGAGTGCTGGCCTCTTCCGACGGAATCTCTTGCTGAACTCCCTTAAAACCTCAACATACTAACCCTAACTCTAACTCTGTGGCCAATCAACTCTGGTCTATTGATTTCTTTACTCCTCCCACTCCACTCATCATCCTCCACAGACTCCCTTACTTCCTTGAATCCCTTATGCCACTCAAAAACCGATGCTCGATTCATGCAAGATGCTCCAAAAGCAGTCTGAAGCATTCCATACGTTTCTGTGGCATTTTCTCCCAAGTGTAAGACCGAATTTTATTGCATATCGTTCTTCTAAAGTGTCAGATTGCATTTTTGAAATTCACTAGTTGTGACAATCAGGTTTTAGTAGGGTGTATTCCAATTGCTGCTGTAGCTGTTCATTTGAACCTGAAATTATAAAAATTGGTCAGTCATCTCATAAGATATATAGTGATAACATACTGAATTTTCAAATTTTATGACAATTTTAAATGCCTATACGAAAAAAGTCTGGAAACTTATTCTATGCTCCTCATATATATATATATATATATATATATATATTTTGTTGATATATGTTGATATGAAGATAAGTTTAAATAAAATGATCATCATCAAATAGCTAGCTTGATTAGTAAATCCTATAATGTTATCGTTTTCTGTTTCTAGTGAACTCCTAAACTGATCAGGAATGAATAGAATCTGAGCAATTACATTTCCCAAGAAAAGAACGTTCAATTTGCAAACATATGGAAACAATCAAATAAACGCATTTTATTAGATTTGTCCAAGAGAAAGCGGAGAAAACACAACCGTCTTATTCCTCATTATGTTTAAAAGCAAACCATTCACAGAGAGATAAAGGATTAACTGATTTTTCTTCACAAAAAGACTGATGAAGAGAGACAGAGAGAGTTATATTTCTCAATCTATCTATTTATCTATCTATAATGATATTAGCTATTGTAACAAATTAGTACACGTAGAAAGAAAAAAAATCCTTGAATTGTTTGTGGAATACATAACGCCAACCATATATATATATATATATATATATATATATTGAGGATATATATATATATATATATATATATATATATATATATATATATATATATATATATATATATATATATATATATATAGGTGGGTGTAGTAGTGGCTAATGTACTGGACTGTGACATCGTAATGAGCAAGTTCGAACTCCAGTCGTTCTGAGATGTTCCCTTTTGGACAAATGCCGTTGGGAAATGTGTGAATCCCATAGGTGGTGTCCTCGTGGTGTAATGGTTAAAGCGATGGACTGCGGAATCGTAGTAAACGAGTTCGTACTCAAGTCGCGCTATTACGTTCATATTCAGGCAAATACCCTTGGGAAAGGTATGAACCCTCTTATCCTCCCAGCTATGGGTTAAATAGTACCACAACTGTTCTTCTAGGATAATGGCCTTGGCATTTGACAAAGCTTTATATGCCATTAAACAAAGAATCCTATAATTAACCCATTTATTAAAACAAAGTACCATTAAATTTAATATTCATGGATGATTTTGGCATTAAATAAGCGATCAATATTGATATGCCT
Source organism: Sepioteuthis lessoniana (assembly GCA_963585895.1). NCBI lineage: Eukaryota > Metazoa > Mollusca > Cephalopoda > Myopsida > Loliginidae > Sepioteuthis > Sepioteuthis lessoniana. The sequence goes on along the minus strand of OY757931.1, from coordinate 77,823,825 downwards.
TTAAACAAAAAAAAAACCAATCAAACCAAAATATATATATATATATATATATGTGTGTGTGTGTGTGTGTGTGTTATATAGGTAGGTCAGGTCCATGAAGAGATTTGTATTTTTTGAATTCATTTATTTTTGTTCTTACATACGTGTACGTTTCCAGCTTGTTGCTTTCATCAGAGAACATATATGGCACAAATCTTCATTAATGACGTTCTCAATGAGACTTGAACTCACTTGCGTTTTCAGTTTGTGTGATTTTCAGATGGTTATGGGTTCATATTGATGTCTTCCTCTCTTTTTCTTAGAGTGTATTTACCTTAGTCTGCTTTACACATCTCTGATATTTGATAGGTTTTCGTCGTCGTGTATGTGTGTGTGTGTGTGTTGCAATGGTTTGTGATTTCACAAACGGTTATTTTTCCTCTCTGTTTGTGTGAGTGAGCGTTGGGGATTTTTTCGTGTGTGAATATCTGTTGGGTTTGCATAAAATTTACTGGTAAGTTTTTTAAATAATATTTTTTTATTCTCTCTTTATAACTACCACAAAAAAACATTTATATAAGTAAAACGTAAAGTTGGTGACCTTTGGTCGAGGGTGACCCGAAGGTTCCCTTTTCAATAACTACAACACCAAAGTACAGGGCAAGGTCCTATTCCATTCCCTTCATTGCTCCTCTTTACCCTTGATCTGTACCTTATTGTTGGATATCACCAACCCTTTTCGGCACTATGAGCTAGTCCATCTGCCATATATGGCAGTAGATACTAGTGTCTAACAGCATACATCTAAGAGTCTGAGACCTGAAGAGTCGTTTCTTATAAGGAAGTCAACTCTATCCGTATTCTATTCTAATCTTATGTTCTTGTTACTAACAGTCTCCCTCTAGTAAATATTCTTTCCTGAAAATATAACTATTTCCTCACATATCGTGGTTTGTCTTTTTTTATTATTACTACCTGTGTTCACTAACCAGAACACCACACTTATAATGCTGAGTGTTAAGCAAGGCGACCTCAAATACCATTTTTGGAGTCTTTGGTATGACTCGACCTGGGATCGAACCCCGTTCTCCCGGACCATTGGCGAATACTCTACTCATTAGGCCAATGAGGTTGTATATATACTCATAGAATATTTTGGAAAGATATTCCTTTTCTTTGAAACATATCGTACCTAAATTGATGAGTGTATAATTTCTACTGAAATATTATACAGTTCGACTTTATTAACGTTTTTTTATATCATTTCACATATTAATATTTCTGCTTCCGATTTTCAGAGACAGAGAATTTAATTACAAATATTTGCAAATCTTATCTTAAAACCTTGAAACAAACAATAAGAATAAGCAACCATTAATAAGAAAGAAATTTAGTACTAAAATGTACCATGATGATAATGAAAAGGAAGGAAAGATAACTTGCAGGTGGATTAGAACTAAAAAAAACAACAACTAAATAATGAACTTGGACAGAGGAAAAACTACAAGTATTTGGGAATATTTGTTGCGGACACTATCAAACGAGCCGAATAAATAAAGGAAGAGTATTACAGAATAAAATCTTCTAAAATCCATGCTTGACAGAAAAAAAATCTGATAAATAGAATAAAGAACTATATTAAGAAAAAGCAAAAAAAGATTGTATGCTACAGCATATTGTAAGTAAAAATAAAGTTGGCGACTATAGTCGACGGTGACCCAAAGGCTCCATTTTCAATAGCTACTACACCAAGGTGTATGGGAGGGCGCTACTCCTTCCCTGGATTGCTCCACTTTACCCTTGATCCGTACCATATAATGCTGAGTGTTAAGCAAGGAGGCATCAAGTACCATTTTTTCAGTCTTTGGTATGACTCGACCTGGGATTGAACCCAGGTCTCCCGGGCCATCGGCGAACACTCTAAACGCTAGGCCATGGAAAAATAAGTAAATATAGAAAAATGACAATATGTAGTAAACCGGAATGGTTTGGATATTTCAAGGGACAAAATGGTGATATTGCACACAATCATCATCATTATCATGTCGCGCTGGTAGCACGGATATTCCTGACCCTCTCTCGCCACTCCTCCCTATCGTTCATCGTCCTAGGTAGGTCTTCAGGACAACATCCCGTATCCTCACATAGCTGCTGAAAGTATGTTCGTGCTGGTCGTCCTGCTTTTGCACGGCCATGTGTGGGGATCCATAAGAGTACATCTCTTATGAGTTCGTCCCTGCTTCTCCAGCAGTGTCCTGCATGTCTGGTTCGTCTAACTTGAATAGGTTTCGTGATAGAGGGCAGATGGCCGTACAGTTGGTGTCTTGTGGGGTGTTGCCGCCAGGACTTGTTCAAGATTGCACGTAAAATTCTTGTGTAATTGCCGTCTAGCTTCTTCTCCAGCCGATTCTTTAGCGTCCATGTAGTGCATCCATATAGCAGTATCGATGTGACCGCTGCCTAGAAGAAACTGGAAGAAACTGCGTTTCATTTTATCGGTTAAGTCTGATTTCCATATAATCGATAGCCTATTAATAGCTGTTCATGTAATGACTAAGAAAGTGAAATCTAATGGGTAAAGATGAATCTCTTCTAATAGCAGCAGAAATCGATGCTATAAGGAGCAATTAGGTTATAGTGAAAATTTAAATTACACAACAGAATAGCCAGTATGAGTCGTGCAAAAAAGTGATGAAACTATTAATCCCATTGTAAATGAATACTGCAAACTAACACAAAAGGAGTACAGATCTAGGCACGATCGGGTGGAGATAATGATCCACTGAGAAGTGTTCAAAATATTTAATATAATAATACTACCAAATGATACACGCATAAACCAGAGTCGATCCTGGCTAATGGCACTGATAAAATTCACTGGTGTTTCGAGATACAAACAGATCATCACATCATCTAACCCAGAAGAACAGATTTAGTGTCAAACAAAAAGAGAACTTTTCGCCTTGTAGATTTTGCCATTCCAGTGGGCCACGGAAAGAAAATAAAAGAAAGTGATTTGATAAACCAAGACTTAAAGCATTCTACAGAACTAAAAGAAACCGTGTGCACCGAACTGCCTTCAAATGTTGGAAAAAGGGACTGTAAAAGTTGGATATTGGAAAAAATGAAAGTATTCAGAATTCAGCATGGTTGCTATCGGCCAGAATATCTAGAAGCATCAGCGAGACCTGAAAAGACATGCTGTCAATTAGACTCCAACGAAAGACCATTCTAATGATGATGCGAGGAATTCTATTGGGTGTAAAATAATAATAATAGTTATAATAATAATAAAAGGAAACTAAATGTATGAATAATTCAAGAGACAAACAAGCGAAATCTCTCCAGAGAAGAGTTGGACCTGGCAAACCTTTAAAGAGAAAACTAATCTCTTCTAATAGAAGCACAAACCAAGGCCATAAGGACAACTATGATAAGGCAAAACTTGATAAAACACAACAAAATAGCAAGTGTCAATTATGTAGAGTTACAGTCGAAACGATCAATAATATAATAAGCAAATGCAGCAAATTAGATCAAAACAGTATAAGACGGGATACTTAGTTAGGTTTTATGGCATATAAACCTTTGTAGGTTATTTAACGCCAAATCCATTTTAATGCAAATAATCAGTTCTTTTTTAAACAATTCAGTTCAGCATGAGTACCCAGTTTAATTGTCAAAAACATTTCTATTTCAAACTATTCAGTTTATTCAAACTGTTATATAGAACAATTTAGTTTAGTGTAAGTACAGTTTCAAAGTCAAAAAAGTTCTATTTCAAATAATTTAGTTTAGCATAAACATGCAGTTTTAATGTAAGTATGGTTTGCTTGTCAAAAACATTTCTATTTCAAGCAATTCAGTTTTGCATAAGTATACCATTATTACTATTTAACATAGGTAGGGACCTATCAGATGCTACCACGCCAGTGGCTCCCCTGATCTAGTTGGAATTTTGCAAGAAGTTTAAATTTGAGCATACGAACAAGTAGTATATGCACCACCCTGGGTCGGTACTGGAGAATAAGACGCACAAAGTTCTCTGGGATTTTGAGATACAAACAGCTCACTTTTTCCTGGCTAGATAAAAAGAAATAGAAATAAAAACGCTGCTTTGAAAAACTTTGAAAGCAATAAAAAATCGAAATAGCAAATTTAATTTTTGTAATTAAAAAAAATATATAATACGTTGGGGAATGACTGGTGGGCCGGTTGAAGTGTTGAAACTTATAATCCCATTAGAAAATGCAGTAAATTGACGCACAAAATATGCAAACGACTATCTTGCCTTGAAGACGAATCGCATAAATTACTTCATACTTACAGTTACAAATTAATCACCGAATCAAATTCAGCCATACTTATACTTAATAAGAAGGAAATAATTTGTCATCTCGTCGAGCAACCGGTCCAGGGGTCAAAAGTGGGGGAAAAACTTTTCCAGAGAGAAGAAAAACTTTTGAAACATGCTGATGACGGTGATACTTATTGTAGATGGAGCAGTTGTAGCAGTCGGTAAAACCATGGAAAAGAGAGGAGGAAAATGGGGTCAGGGGAGGAATCAAAGAGAGGAGGAAAATGGGGATCAGGGGAGGAATCAAAGAGAGGAGGAAAATGGGGATCAGGGAGGGAATCAAAACCACTGCTAAAAAAGTCCTGGAAATCTGGGGCAATTGGGAAAACCTGCCAATGGAAATTTATGTTAAATATTCACAAGGAATGAAATAATAATATGATACAAATGGTGATATTAAATCCTTTTCATCTCCGTCCTCGTTTACAGTAAATAAAAAGATCAACAAACCTCGAATAATATACATCGACGCAGGTGTTGAAATCGCTAATATCTCTGTCACTAATTAGTCCAGACGCAAAATGTATCATTAGATTTATGAAGATGCTAATAGAAGCAACCCGTTTTTAATGTTGGCCATGAAATTATTTATTTACAAAATGAGCAAGTGTAAATTTCGAGCTAACCCGCTAAATCAATAAATCCCATTTCCCTAAAATACTCTACATTCAAAAGCTTTGAAAAAATCTAGTTAAGTAATATTATTAAAAAATTGTGCATTATTAAACAATAATTATATAATGCTCTAAGTATTCTATTCTATTAACTGCGACTAATCAAATCTATCCGTCTATCCTTATCAGTTTCTGATATCATTTTACCTCACTTTGGTCACATGGTTGCATAATATCTATCTATCTATCTATCTTATTCTGTTCATATCTATCTATCTATCTATCTATCTATCTATCTATCTAAGTCTGTTCATTTACCTATCTCGAATTGAATCTATCTATCTATATATATATATATATATATATATATATATATATATATCTTATTCTGTTCATATCTATCTATCTATCTATCTATCTATCTATCTATCTTAGTCTGTTCATTTACCTATCTCGAATTGAATCTATCTATCTATCTATCTATCTATCTATCTATCTATCTATCTATCTATCTATCTATCTATCTATCTCAGCCTGTTTCTATGTATGTATGTATGTATGTATGTATGTATGTATGTATCTATCTATCTATCTATCTATCTATCTATCTATCTCAGCCTGTTCCTATCTATCTATCTATCTATCTATCTATCTATCTTTGTTTGTGTGATTTTGTATATCATTATATTCATACGAATTTTTCTTGTTTGGTGTATTGTATGTCTACATCTATCTATCTATCTATCTATCTATCTATCTATCTATCTATCTTATTCTGTTCATATCTATCTATCTATCTATCTTAGTCTGTTCATTTACCTATCTCGAATTGAATCTATCTATCTATCTATCTATCTATCTATCTTATTCTGTTCATATCTATCTATCTATCTATCTTTGTTTGTGTGATTTTGTACATCATAATATTCATACGAATTTTTCTCGTTTGTGTATTGTATGTCTACATCTATCTGTTTCTTTTTTTCTTTCTCAGTCTGTGTACGCTCATATCTATATAATTTTCGATATCTATCTATCTATCTATCAGTATTTCCAGATCTATCTATCTATCTATCTATCTATCTATCTAGTCAGTGTACATTCATATTCATAGAACTCTTCATATTCTTTTATCTCATTAAATTGATATCTATATGGGATTGTATATACCTATATAATTATCCTTCTGTCTGGACAATGATAAAGATTCCAGTAGTGGATATAACCGGGGCGGGGAAATTTAAAGATAGTTAACGATCCGATGAACCGAGGATATTAATCCAAAAATTAAGGCCTTTGACTCTAAAGTAGTTAATTCCCCTGGACCATTTTTAGGGTCAATTAAAAGCACTTGATAGCTACAATAAAAAAAATTCTTTACATTTATCTTACTTAACTATCTTGTTCCTAATTAAATTAACAGGGATATCTAGGATTACAGCAGCTGAGATAATTAGCAGATGTATTAGGAGTAAATGTAAAATGTATATATGGGGATAGTCATTCGTTCTACGATCGTAGATTGTATAGAAAATTGCACCTGCTACGGGACCACCTTACAAGTACGTAAATTAGGATGGGTTGATGATGCTTGTTTCTTGATGCTTCTAACATTTGATATTTGATATTTTGACCCCCTCTGCCCTCGCCTGTGAATTTAAATAATTTTCATCTTCATTTTTATCTTTTATTTTTTTATTTTCTATTTTATAAATACGAACTGTAATTCCACATTTCCTCTCATGCAACTTCGAGAAAAGCATGTATAAAGTAATCTGACGAGACGGAGAGTATAGTAATAATCTCCTCCGAAATAAATTTATAATGTCGACTTAACCAAATTTGACTTTCCATCCGATTACAATATATATATATATATATATATATATATATATATATATATATATATATATATATATATATTCCATTTTGCAGATTATATAATGGACATATGAACATACACATTTCCTGAAAATATGTTATGAATTATGTGATTAGCCGTTACATCTGTAACATATTGACCTTCGACCCAGCCGTCGATCAGGGAACAGCTGCATACGGTCGAAGATATCAGGGGATAACCTTGACTGTGGACGGGTTGAATTCGGAGCAAATGTGACGCTCACAGGAAGCAGGTGAACGTCAAACAATGATATAACCCGGTGCGACAGGAAGTTCAGATAGTTGGAGTCAGTTTCTTGCAGTTCGAGGCAGTGAGAACCAGACCCAGCAGAGAGATGAACCCTCAGGGCCCCCGGTTGAGCAGCCCAGCAGAACAAGAAAGAAATACTGCTAAAGATAAAGGAACTAGGGGTCAATAAGTTGCAGTCTTTGTTCAGTCTCCAAATCTCCTCTCACGCATAACCCTTTTGCAACCCTTTCGAATAAAGTGAGAGGTATATTTTTCTAAAGAAGTGTGTTCACTCGTCATTCTTGTGTTGACTATGTTTCCGCATTTATATGTGTTTGTGTATTAGAAGTATAGTTAGTTGTGACAATGCAACACATCTTATTCAAAACTTCTATGAACAAACTGCTTGTTTTTTTTTTGCACTTGTCTTTAATTTGAATCATTTTGAGATGAGGCTTCTTAATCTGAGAATTAATTTTTATTATTTTTATTTTTTATTTATTTTTAATAAATATTTTATTTTATTGTTTTTATTATTTATTTATAGTCTCTAAGGTTCCAGGTGACCATTGTCAGAAGATAGCAGTTTCAAATCCTACCCAAGCTTGCCAGAGGTTTACTTGGTCAAAAACGTGGTGCGATAGACAACAACAATGGAAGGCAGTAATTACTGGGGATACGGTTAAAAGACTCATCATTCCTATCTGAGGTCGCGGTAAATCACCTGAAGAAGGCCAGAGGTGAAATTTTGCCGAAACGTTGTGAAAGAAGAAACAACACAAAAACTACCAAGATGAGGAAAAAAGTCCGCAATAAATAAAAATTAATTCTCAAACTGCTTGTTTACTTAGAACAGTATAATGTTTAACTCATTCTTTCCTATTTTCTTGCGTTTTCTTCTTTAAAAAAACCATCATCTAGGACACTGTTTTTATAATATACATCTAACAAGCAAATGTAAAATACCAGCGTATCTAATTCAGTGTTATTGAGACATAACAAGTTAATATAATTTCCTTAAATAATTATGGCTAAAAGAATTGCGATATTCAATTAAAACACAATTTGTTCCCGAGTTCGATTATTGTGCAACGACTTAATTTCAATGAAATTCTATGAATTTTATACCGTTGTTAGCATTTAATTTCTGCTTAATTGGATTAAATGGTTTTGTAATGTCATTAGAGAATCAATCTCTGTATTCCCCTAATAACCAGGTGGTCGTTGGTTCAAATCATTTTACGATTCTATGAACACACAGCCAAGAGAACAAAGAGATTCGTTTCAGGTTACGAACTACTTTTAAAAAATTACATGAGTTCGCTTTAGGGTACCGAGGTTATCGCGAAAATATTTGCAAAGTTGGTAAACGATGCATATAATCTAAGAGTCTAGCGAAACAGCTTTTCATTGCACTATTACTGTACTGAATACGATTACCATTCCTATCAATCAATCAATCAATATATATATATATATATATATATATATATATATAATCTGAGGAAAATAGTTTAAAGATAAAACAATTATGTAATAATCCAAGGGGTAGGAATTTCCAGTTGACTGCTCAATGCCAACGGCTATCAACTGTATAATTAATTTCAGATTAAAAATTTATTGAAATTCACGTTCTGAGCGAAAACATTCTTTATGAAATTAAAAGAAAAAATCAAATTGAGTGGTTTCATTATGAATTTATTTCGGGTCTAAAAATGATCATGATCAGGCATAAAAGTTGATTGTCTGGATATAATTTAGGGAGGTTTTTATTGTTTGCGGCTAGGACAGAATTTTAAAAAGGTTTTTTTTAATTAGAAAAATCATTAGCGGTGAAAATATCATTATACATTATCAAATTTAATATTTATACATTCTTCTTTTTAAAAAAAAACGAACTCGTTACCTATAATCCAAAATATCCCTGAATTAAAAAAAAACGGTGAATACAGAAAAAAATAATCATAATTTTTCTTTAAGTTTTATAATATATATATATATATATATATATATATATATATATATTGCAATGAGAAGAAAACTCAAGCCTGGTTATGTTGTTGTTATATATTTATTTCGGTGAAGTATATCATTATACTCTTTGTCTCATCAGATGGCTCGACACGTTTAATTTGAGGCTGAAAAACAGCAAATATAGATTACATTCTCTCTCTCTCTATATATATATATATATGCATGAAAAAAATTATCAGGCAGAAGTAAAGGGTGTTAAAGCAAAAAAAATATTATAAAAATTAATAAAACAGGAAATGGGTGTTCCTGTAAATTAACCCATCCTTATTTGAATCTATGCTTTATTCTTTGTAGCAGGTGGGAAATATTTTAATAATGTAGGCTTGTAAACTAAGCAATTACCTTTAGGGGTGATCAATGATAGGGAGAGTATTTATATAGGTATCTCCGCTGGGAATGGGAAACACGGACTGTATAACCCCAGGTATTCTTTCTCCAGTCTGTGACGTAGCAACCAAACAGCTTTCGGGACCTTAAAAATCTGGGGTTAACCCATCAAATAAAGTATTCAACTGCAAATAGCTTCAATGGTAAATATGACTTGTGTATCGATGAAAACATTAGTATAATTTATTTTAAGGATCCCCGACTACTACTTAATGAAGGTAATGAACTTCTATTTAAATGTAGACATAAAAGTAGATCTAAATTATCCTGATTGAGGGACACCGAGGCTCCTAATCTAAATAAAAAGAAGGATATTGATATTGGATGATTTTATAGGAAATAACAACATCTATTTCAGAAATTACTTGAATTATATGACGGGAGGGTTATGTGAGGAAGGAGATTCATGGAAATTTAGATATTAATCCGCAGAATGCTTCTTTTTTTTTTAACTTTCTGATGTAATGAATTCCCTTTGACCAATTTTGGCTAACTAAAGGTACTAAGTGGGTGCTGAAAGGATTTTTTAATGAGGGTGATAGCCTAGTTGGCGGAAGGATTTAACACGTGTTAAGGGAGTAAACGAAAAAAATATATGAAGACAATAGATTAGTTTAAAAGGTTACCTTATTCAAATAATTTCCATCAGTTACAAATAATCTAGCATATGTTCAAATTAGGGTTAATTTACAGGAACACCCTTTTCCTGGTTTCTTAATTTTTTAAATACTTTTTTGCTTTAACCCCCTTTACTTTCGCCTGTGAATTTAAATTTATTAGTTTTTTTTTTATGCATATAGCCCCATACCTCTTTATCATCTGTCTAGACTATGTGCTTAGAAGATTGATCGATTAAATCAAAGAAAATGATTTCGAGCTGACAAAGAAAAGAAGAAGAGGGTACCTCGCAAAAGCAATTACCGACGCCGATTACGCCGATGACATTACGATTCGGGCAAATGCACCCGCCCAAGCCGAAACACAACTGCACAGTCTGAAAGGAGCAGTTGCTGGCATTAGCCTCTATGTCAATGTACACAAAACGGAATCCATGTGCTTTAATCCAACAGGTGACATTTCCACACAAGGCGGTAGCTCTCTGAAATTAGTTGACAAGTTCCCCTACCTCGGAGAAGAGTCTCATCAACTGAAAAAGACATCGACACGCGACTAAAAAAGGCATTGACTGCTATTGATAGGCTATCGGTCATATCGAAGTCAGACCTGACCGATAAAATGAAACGCAGTTTCTTCTAAGCGGCGATCGTGTCGATACTGCTATATGGGTGAACTACATGGACGCTGGCTAAGCGGATGTAAAAAAATAAGCTTGACAGCAACTACACAAGAATGCTGCGAGCAATTTTGAACCAGTTTTGGAGGCATCCTCCCCACAAAACAGCAGCTGTATGGCCACCTACCTCCCACCAAGAAAACTATCAAAGTTAGACGAACGAGACATGCAGGGCACTGCTGGAGAAGCAAGGAGGAGCTCATAAGTGATGTTCTCCAATGGACCCCCTCACATGGCCGAGCAAAAGCAGGGTGGCAAGCTAGAAGCTATATGCAGCAGCTCTGCGAGGATACGGGATGTAGCCCTGAGGACCTGCCAGAAGCGATGAACGATAATGAGGAGTGGCGAGAGAGGGTCAAGGATATCCGTGCTGGTGGTACAAGAAGATGATATATATATATATATATAGTTCAATATGTACCTTTTTATTGATATACTTTGTATTGTGATTTTTCCACTTTGGTTACATATATATATATACAAATATATAGGTATCTACCAATCTATCTATGTGTCTGTCTCAGGCTGTGTATTCCCATGTATATATCATGATTTTATATCTCGTTCTTTGTTCATATTTACAAGGATATATAACACCTATTTTTCTCCATTTCTCTTCTCTGACTCTGTCTATCTGTCTTTCTGTCTGTCGGTCTGTCTGTCTCTCTTTCTCTCTCTCTCCATATATATATATATTTATATATATATATATATATATATATATATATATATATATATGTGTGTGTGTGTGTGTGTGTGTGTGTGTGTGTGTGTGTGTGTATTACTATGTACGAGGGTAGGAAGACAAGTTAAAAGGCTAACCAAGTTTTCTCCATGGAAGGTAACTTACTGAGGTTTATTTTCCTACATAGATCCCTTGTTGTTCAAAACACTTCTTCCATTGGTTTCGCAGTTCTTGAATCCCAATGATCAGAAACGTCAATAATAGTAGATATAGCATTCCAAAATGAACCTTTCAACCCACCCTAGTATAACATTTTTCATGTATATTTTAAACTCTCTACATATCTTTGTATCTCTAATATTTATCGCAGTCTATTCTAGCATATCTATCTAAAGATCGATCAATCTATTTCTGGTAGAGCAAAATTAACATACTCACCCCATTTGGTCTTGAATCTATATAAGCTATTTGAATATAAAAACATTCAAGAGAGAAAACGATCGCATTTTAGGATATGCTAAACAAACTTGACATTCAATGTTGTTCACGATATTTTAATATATGCTGTCGTCAGTTGATGACATAGATATAGTCTCTGTATTATTCATCATATGTTTATATGATTTTAGAAGTGCGTTCGAAAGTATCGAAACTTTTAATAATAACAAAACGCACAAATAATTCTAAATACATTTACTCAAATGCTATCTTCATCATCATGTTAGCGTGCAATCAGTTCGGATATCCCTGCCATCTCTCGCCACCCCTCTCTATTATTCATCGCTTCCGTAGGTCCTCAGGGCTACGTGCTGTATCCTCACAGAGCTGCCTTATGTAGATTGACCTGGTCACCCTGCTTGGTCATGTGAAGGGGTCCATTGTAGTACATCCATTATGAGCTCGAAATGCTATCTTACGACTACTTAAAATTGTTGTTTCCCATTTTGTTGATAGTTGACATTTTAAGCTATCTATCAGTAGAAGTGTGATATGTCCATGATACTGCTTTTCTCCTTTCTGTATTTGTGTAAGGGTATCTTCAAGACGTGGTATGGCTGAAAACTTTATATTTTTTTGTAAAAAAAAAAAAAAATATACTCACGCACATCGATAAATACCAAAGGCGTTAATAAAATCAAGATAATAAACGTATTGTTCATATATCCAACAGGTTTATTTATAGATTTTAACATCTTCTTTGATCAAAAGATAAAAGAAATGCTATGGTTATGAGCAAGATTTGCCATCAATATATTGCAACAGAATCTTTATTCAATGAATGTCACGCTTTAATGAAACAAAATTTTAATTTGATTGTTCGCTTAATTGTCAATGACATTTTATAATATACACCATGACTAAAAATCTAAATGCTTCCGTTATTTAAAATTTAATCATGTCACGCAGGCAAAAAGACCAACTAATTTTCTATCAATTACGAGTCTCAATTCGAGTATGCAATTAATTATCCGACAGCACTGTGGTGCGCCAATGCTGGAGGTATTTTTTTAGTGCTGGGGACCAGTGTTCACTCCCATGTGAAAAAAGACTCTAGTATAGACAAACCAATTTAAAACAATGAATCAAAATAATCATTCTAACCCTCTGGCCTTGTGTCAAACTAAGATACCTAAATGTCAAAATCCAACCAATATATATATATACATATATATATATATATATATATATATATATATATATATATATATATATATATATCATATTTACCCAACCCCTCCGCTCGGCAGGATATGACACTAGGTCAATTTTTGAAGCAGAGTTTAACAGGTTTGAATTCAGAGTTTTCCTTCTCCTAGACAAGTTGCCTCACCAAGGCTGAAGAACCTAGTCTGTCCTACTATTTACCCATAGTTGGAGGAGAATAATTGGATTCATACCTTTCCCAAGGGTATTAGTGCTATGTGAAATGCAATCAGTCCAGGATTTGAACTCGTGTCGCCGTGTCCAATATATATATATATATATATATATATATATATATATATATATATATATATATATATATATATATATATATATATACTTCAAGTTCGTGAAAAAATATTTACACAAGGCGTATTTATTTGTCAGCATAATTTTCTGTTGACCCGGCAGTAGAGTAGTTTAGAATATGAATCTCATAAACCAAACAAAATACTTAGAAAATGTACGTAGATACAAAATCAATAATAATCAAAAGACATTTTCAGGAATCACTGATCATTCAATATTTATTCTGGGATGATGACCGCTAAAAAACAAGGATATTGTATGCACGTTTTACATCATATATATAGTCGACCATAGTCGAGGGTGACCCGAAGGCTCCCTTTTCGATAGCTACTACACCAAGGTGTAGGGGAGGGCGCTACTCCATTCCCAGGATTGCTCCACTTTACCCTTGAACCGTACCTTATAATGCTGAGTGTTAAGCAAGGTGGTATCAAGTACCATTTTTAAAGTCTTTGGTATGACTCGACCTGGGATTGAACCCAGGTCTCCCGGGCCATTGGCGAACACTCTAACCGCTGGGCCATGGTGTATATTTTGGTCGGAATCATCATTTATACGAGTTAGGTTAAATACCATAAACATTCTTTTTGATGAACTTATGTTTAGTTTATCTAGCTTTTTTTGCTACTTTATTTTTATCCGCGTCGATTGATAGAGAAGTTGACCCATGTCAAGATCCTAAATTCTTTCGATCCTATCGATTGAACGTCTTCTGGTGATTTTTGAAGGCATTCTTTGTTTAAGATTCGCTGAGATATTTATTTTGTTGTTAGGGGTTCATTGTTTAGAATGCTAGTAGTTGAATGATCGTGCGTTATTTTATTTTTGTTTGTTTATTTCTGATACTTATGGCTTCAAAGTTTTGCAGGTGCATTTTGTAATTGTTTTTATATGTAATTTTTGCTGTCATTGGTGTTTTTGTTTTTTTGTATTTCAGAAGATGAGATTCCATTCATTTAATTATATATGTTGCTGTTACATTTTGTTTTATAGGTAACAACAACAACCACTACACACAGAAAATACCCAAAAAACGAGAACTCGATATTACCAAAAGCACATAAGAGCAGAAGTTACGGAACCTTCTACATCAACCGAAACTTGATACAATGAAACTTGTACTAGAGGGAAAAAAAACATAAGGTAAGTTACCTAGTCTTTAAAACATATATATATATATATATATATATATATAATATATAATATATATATATATATATTCTTGGTATGTTTTATTAAAGGATACAAAAAAAGATTTTGAGTCTGTTTTTTTATTGATCTTTTAAAAGGTTGCACCTGTAGATAAAGGCTGTTTAGCAGTTGCCCGATATCTATTATGTCATAACACGAGTAGATGTACTTTCGACCCTCGTTGGTACGACTACGCCATCGAGTAAAAGATGTTTTCTGTGCTGATGACTTTTCTAAATGAGAGCATTGATTAGGTGCAGATGACGTCTTGCTTGAACGCGTAGTCCTTTTTTTTCTCATCGTGAATGTTTAAAAAATCACAGTAGGCTCTCATTTAAAAAATGAATTGTTCAAAAAAACCTCCTCAACTCTATAACCTGGTCGTTACACATCCTCGACAATGATCACCGAAAGTCGAAAAGGCAATAAAAACTTAAAACCAAATTTTTTCTGTCATCTTTATTAAAATATGGATCCAAGACAATTTTCTGTATAAACACATTGTATATTACTCTGACGACAGCAATAAAACTTTAAAGAATGTTAAATGTAAATGAGTATTTAGCCTGACACACACACAGACACACATAGGAGTGGGACATGACACGAGGTCAATATTTAAGTGCATTACAGCTGGCATGGATTCAGACTTGTCCTTCTCTTAGAGTGGTTTCCCAAACAAGGTTAAAGAAACCAGTCTTATAACGATTGTTGCCGGAGAGTAGAACAGATGGATTCGTACCTTTCCCAACAACATTAGCACAAAGGGATGCACAAGTGGCTTCATCCAGAATTTCATTTCTTACAACGATAACTGTTGCGTTCTGGTTAGTGAACGTGTGTAGTAGTAATAAAAAGACAAACCACGATATGTGAGGAAATAGAGTTATATTTACAGGAAAAAGTATTTACAAGAGAGAGACTGTTAGTAACAAGAACATAGGATTAGTGAACATAGAATAAGGATAAGGATATAGTCCAACATTAGTATTAGCTTCCGTTATAAGGAGCGGGTGTTCACCTTCAAGACTCTTAGACTCTAGTATTAGTAGCTACTGCTATATATGGCAGATGGACTAGCTCATCGTGTCAAAAAGGTACGTGATACCCAACCGTAACGCTAACGCTTTTTTATACGAAACAAAAGGTACAAATTGCAGAGCAAAATGTGAAGTGAAAAAATGGCAAAAGGGTGTTACTTACTGACTTCGTTCCTCCGACTTTCCCAAAAGAAATCATAAAACACACACACACACACACATATATATATATATATATATATATATATACGTGTGTGTTGGATGATTTCTTGTATATATATATATATATATATATATATATATATATATATGTATATATATATATTCGAAGTGTAAGAGATGCTAATAAGTCTGATTAGCAGTGTATTTAGCTTTTTTCTTCTTGGGAAACTTGTTTTTATTCTCACAAAAGTGCATTTACCAAACATACATTATCTAATTTGATAAATAAAAAAATGTACGCTATGCCACACGTTCACCCAGGTGCAGGTAATTTGCACTGAACCAGAGAAGAAGCTTGTTTTTCATGGTCCCATTTCCATAAGAATTCAAAAAACACCAAGAAACATCAGAAAATAAACTAATACAAATCTGTCGATATATCTTGTAAACTGAGTAAATACGTATATCTCGTATTGTTCATATGCCTCTAAATATCTATCAATCTATCCTCGTACTCTCTTTTCTTCTCTCACTCTCTTTTCCACTCAACACAATGAAAAGTTGAGTTATAAAGAAACTGTCTTTCTGAGGATGACTATATATATATATATATATATACATTAAAATAGGTAGGTCCGCGAAGAGATGAGTATTTTTCTAATTTCGTGGAATTACCTATTTATAAACTTATTCTTATTCTTTCTTTGGACCTCACGGGGTTTGAGCCCGCTAGCGAAGGAATTTACGACTGCCACTCGCATAATGCAAAGTTCTTCAAACGAATTGAGTTCTCTGGTATCTGGTAAGGTATAAATTGTAAACAAAACGAAAACTAACACTTAATACCTCATAAGTCCCGAGTTGACATGGTTCGCTTTTTGGCTGAGCGGTATGAGGCTAATCTAACAAAAAATTGGGCGTGTTTCGATCCCAACTTCAAGCGTCCTACGTATCTAGCCACACTGAAGAATCGTGATACAACGAAACAGTCTGTCTGTGGATGAATATATATATATATATATATATATATATATATGTGTGTGTGTGTGTGTGTGTGTGTATTTTTCAGTCCAGTTAAACCGGAGTAGGAAATAATTCCGTCAGGACAAAAATCATTCAATTTGATAATTCACATTTTCCTGGTAAAGAGCTCAATGTAACTGACATCACAGAGCAATACTTTTTTTAAATGAAAACCAAGAACCAGTCACATTAGCATTATAAATTTATTTCTATCCTCTTATGGGTATTGATATGAATCAATAACACCAAAAATAACAGGACTTCTTATTTTTGATGTTATTGATTCATATCAATACCCATAACAGGATGGAAATAAATTTATAATACTAATTTGACCGTTTTTTCTGAAAGAATATATATATATATATATATATATATATATATATATATATATATATATAACGATGATCACCTTATAGTCACGCTAAAATAACAAGGATCTCTGACTTTCTCTCGCAATCCATCCAATCATCGATCGTTTCGGGCAATTCTCGGCAGCTTCCTGTGTCTGCACAGACCTAATGTAAGTATTTGCTGGTCAGCCACCACTGGTGAGTCCATATGCAGGTGTCTATGAGAGAACGTCACTAATGAATCCTTCCATGCTTCTCCAGCAGCGCGCAACATGCTTTGTTCGTCTTGAATGGTTTGTGAGATGGGAGGAGTGTGACCGTATAGTTGCAGTCTTGTTTTCAGGAATTGATCAACACAGCAAGTAGTATTATTATATTTCCATCAAGCTTTTTCTGTATGCGTTTTTTTTTTTTTCTTTTCGGATCCATGTAATGCACACATATAGTAGCATGGACACTGCAACAGTTTGGAAGTATTTCCGTTTTAGTTTAAGGGATTGATCAGATTTACAAATGATCGATAACCTGTTAATATTATTCCACGCTTTCACTTGGCGAAGTGCTTACGGAAGTAAGGAAGTGTAGTTTTTCATCCTTATTTTCCTAAGTTCCGACTTGAGTAACGTTCATCAATCCTATTTTAACTTGTCCAGGTACTTTCGGTATTAACTGTTTATAACCCGAAAATAAAATTATTCTGGAGGGACAAATTGGTTTGAGTTTTTCCGATGTAATGAACAAAACTTCATTGTTTTCTTCTCGTACACTGACTATTTTTAATGTCTATAATACTATTCTCCAAAATGGGCCCATGAAAAAAAACAAAAACAAATAGCAGGAATTTTTACTTGCAACACATCACAAATATCCTCATAGAACAAACGAGTATATTTCACTGTTTGTCAAAACTGTAAGTGAGTCAAACGTTCTTAAAGCCTGGTCGATTTTTCCTTTTGGAGTGGAACGAATATTGGACGGTCTTTAATGCTGCTAAAGCATTTAGGATATATATATATATATATATATATATATATATATATCATAAGACAAACTGTCTATATTGATTCAAATTTTGTCACGTGGAAGATATTAAATAACTACTGTCAATTATATGTTATATATATATATATATATATACTCCCTCCGTGGGTTGAGTATTTTGATGGGAAAAGTTGCTGGCTACCACATACGCTGAAATGCGATAGCTCTTCTTAGGAATTGGGCACTCCAGCTAAGCGATAATGTATACGTTGAACGTTATTGGCAAACATTTACTTACACAGAGACTGACGATACTCGGGGATAGTATAACCGATTGACTTAAAGTCAGCCGGATTTCGATCACATCATGAAGTATCTCATAGTTCTCACTACACGTAATGGCTGTGAGACAATGAAACAGTCTCTCCGCTTTTGTCATTAAATATATATATATATATATATATAGGTGTGTAGATTTCTGTATATATATATATATATATATATATATATATATATATATATATATATGTGTGTGTCTGTGTGTGTGTGTGTGTGTGTGTGTGTGTGTGCACGCACGTGGGTGCTAATTTATATGTATAAATGGTTGTGTGTTCCTATGCAATCACAGAATGGTAGCTATGTCCCAAATTTTGAATTGAACCCGATTATTAAATTGTTGATTATTGCATCTAGCGAGGAACTTAATCTTTTTTAAGAGAAGAAAATGTCCTTGGCATGTTTAGAATTTACAAACTAAGTGAGGCTCATTCATGCTTGCTAATAGACTAACATATTTTCTCTGTTTAATTTCAGGGCCCAGAAAAAACGAAAGCTCACCTTGACAGCAGGAAGATTATTCCACGTAGTATATTTAAGATTACCGACACTAAAAAAAAAATACTCTCTTCTATATGGTAACTTATACTGGTATGAAACAGGAACTTATTTCCTTGATGAAGTAGGTCAACACATTTTTAGACTAAGAGAAAATATGAATTTGAAATATCGATATTTTCCTTGGAAGAACAAAAATATGAAGGATATGCTATTTTTACAATTGTGAATGAATATTCGCGTGTGTTGAGTAAGGAGTGAAGAAATGTGTTGGGTTTCTCAATTTATGCTGACAGTGTATAAAAATAAGATACTACGACGAATATAAAGATGAAATTTATATATTAATAAATACATACATATTCGCATATACCCTAATTTATATATAGGTTTGTATGTCTAACCTTAAATATCACGGAGAAATAATCATTGTATAAAAACAATTACACACATACACATACACACACAATGTATATATATATATATATATATATATATATATATATCATCATCATGTCGCGCTGGTAGCACGTATATCCCTGACCCTCTCTCGCCACTCCTCCCTTTCGTTCATCGCCCTAAGTAGGTCTTCAGGACAACATCCCGTATCCTCACATAGCTGCTGAATGTATGTTCGTGCTGGTCGTCCTGCTTTTGCACGGCCATGTGTGGGTGTCCATAAGAGTACATCTCTTATGAGTTCGTCCCTGCTTCTCCAGCAGTGTCCTGCATGTCTGGTTCGTCTAACTTGAATATTTTTCGTGATAGGGGGCAGGTGGCAGTACAGTTGGTGTCAAGATTGCTCGCAGCATTCTTGTGTAATTGCCGTCTAGCTTCTTCTCCAACCGTTTTGTTAGCGTCCATGCAGTGCATCCATATAGCAGTATCGATGTGACCGCTGCCTGGAAGAAACTGCGTTTCATTTTATCGGTTAGGTCTGATTTCCATATAATCGATAGCCTATTGATAGCTGTCCATGCTTTCGTTAACCTCGTTTCGATGTCTTTTTCGGTTGATGTGACACTGCTTCCTAGGTAAGTGAATTTGTCAACTAGTTTAAGAGGGGTTCCTTTTAGAGTGGAGATGTCCCCCGTTTGATTATAGCACATATATTCCGTTTTGTGTGCATTAACATAGAGGCCTATGCCTGCGGCTGCTCGTTCCAAACTATGCAGTAGTGTTTCGGCTTGGTCGTATCGGCTTGCCAGTATCGCTATGTCATCGGCGTAGTCGGCGTCGGTAAATGTTTTTGCGGGGTACCTTCTGCAACTTTTCTTCGTCAGCTCGAAGCCATTGTCTCTGATTTTGTCATTCTTTTCTACATTTAAGCATACATTCATGTTTATACCATTCAAAAATACACACATAGCTCTGAATTCCTACATATATACATATCTGCACACACACACACACACACACACACGTGTGTGTGTGTGTGTGTGTGTGTGTGCATAGGTGTGTGGGTGTGTGTGAGAAATATAAATATGCATATCTACATACACATATATAAGTATGAGTCTAAAATATGTATATTTTGGCAGCATTTCTTCATTAATACATATTTCGGCGGGAATTGGTTGATAAATCTTCCATAATTAGTTATTTCCCAAGTACTTTCTGCCCGACTGTGGGCCATCATCAGGGGAGGATGTATTACAAAAGTGATGTAACGTTTGTATGTACATTACTACTTTGTAAGAATGAGCGTTTGTACTGTTGTATTGTGTAGCGTTTAATTTTCGAATTTGCTTCTATAAATAGCGTCAGCAGCTAAAGACATTTAAGAACATTTGGAATGGTTTCAAAATTAATTCTGTTAATTTCTAACAAAGTAGTAATATACATACAAAAGTTGCATCACAAAGTCGGACAGAAACTACTTGGGAAATAACTAAATATGGAATATTTATCAACCAATTCCCGCCGAATATCGTAAGATCAATACGGCAATTCGAAAGGATTAACAAAAAAAAAAAATCGAAGACAAAAAATATCAATCATGTACTATGAAATATTTATTAATTATGAGTTAGTATATGTGTGTGTATATATATTTCTCTCTTTCTCTCTCTCTCTCTCTCTCTTTATATATATATATATATATATATTTGTGTGTGTGTGTGTGTGTGTGTGTGTGTGTGTGTGTAAATGCATACTTATGCCATTTTATATTCATATATATGTATGTGTTTCATACAATTACACAGATAAAAGAGTGCCTAATTTACCCAGACTCTGACTGGCTTCTTAGAAGGGATCTCAAGAAACATTTGAAATTCCCTGATCACAAAAAACAAAACAACAAAATCAGCACTCTGGCGAGATATGGCCACCATATTTGATGAAACCATGCAGGCGATCACGTGACGTTCGTGGTGTAAAGATTATCGGAAATGTAGACAAAATCTATCCTAGTATAGGATCACACACAGACACACAGACAGACACAGACACACAGACATAGACACACAGACACACACACACACACACATATATATATATATATATATATATATATATATGTATATATATATGTATTGTGAAAGAGAACTAGTTATAGGCCAGACCAATCTATGCCAGTATTCAATTTTAGATGAATAATGTAATTTTAGCTTAATAATTTATGTAGGGAAAATATTTGAACTGATGCATTATATATATATATATATATATATATTAAAATTAATATTTCAAAAAGGATATTCATGATTATATCTTCTTTTTTTTTTACTCCTACACGTGTTTCTTGCGTGCTATCGCTAACCTCAAGGAGAGTTTTGAATAAATAATTTATGAAAATTAAATAAAACTCTTTGTGGACCTATTCATTTTAAAATACTTACTTTTTTCTCTCCTGGGATTAACAGCAAAAAAGGAAAACACACACACACACACACACACACACACACACACATATACATATATATATATATATATATATATGCCAATCATCTCTTCCCTCTACTGGACATACGTTTCTTTTCTTGGGACGGAAATTCGTTCTTAAGAAGCAAACTTTATAGTAAAACATCTATTTGATATTCCGTATGGTCCTATTTTTTTATACAATCGTTTTTACCTCAAACGGAATACACACCCACGCGCACGTATGCACATACACACCCATGTGCACACACATACACAAAGACTCACTTGCCAACACACACACAAACAGAGACGCACATATCTATATGTGTATATTTGTAGATAAGCATCAACACGTCTATATATTTTTCATTTATTCACGGAAATATAAGTATAAATGCCTTTCCTTCCTCTTCTTTAGTAAGCATCATCTTATATGGAGCTCTCTCTCTCTCTTTCACTTTCTCTCTCTCTTTCTCCCTCTCTCTCTATATATATGTATATACAGAGGGAGAGGGAGAGAATGAGAGAGAGAGATAGAGAGAGAGAGAGAGAGAGGAGAGGAAGTATGCGAGAGAGAAATATGTGCACGCTTGCACACATACATAGACCTATATCATCCCCGTTCAAAAAACAAGCCGCGTAAGAGCGTGGGTTTTCATATCAATTCAAATGATTTTATACGCCAATTTTACAGAATCAAATAACTCCCAATTTATATAACTCCCTACCTATATTAATACAAACATACAAACAAAGAAATATGCTTACATAAGTGTTAAATTACAAGTATATACATATGTATATCTCTCTGCATTCATAAACATTAAAATATCTCCACACACACACACACACACACACACACATATATATATATATACTTATATAGTATTATTTTAATGTCTATCTATCAATCAATCAATATACACACACTATATATATAGGTGTGTGTGTGTGTGTGTGTGTGTGTGTGTGTGTGTCTTCGTGTGTATCTGTGATATAATTGTGTATCTACTTTTATATAAATATATGAGAATATATACTTAAGTTAATAAACGTATCGCTTTATTTTCCCCATAAACGAATAAGTTGATCACAAATAAGCAGAATCTGGGCAAATATATTGATCAACAAAAGAACATTCGATTTAGAAATAACAGGGAAAAAAGTAAATGTAATAAAATAAAGAAAATCCGGACAAATACCAGTAAAAACTATTTAATGCAGTCATTTCCCTAAGATAAATTCAATTTGAATGATCCTCAAGAGAAAATAGGAAAATATTGATAAAATATTAGATTATCTGGACCTGTTTTTAAAGGTCTGCAAATGTTGGTATTCAGACCCGCATTGTATTTACCTTAGCAAAGTTGTCAAGCGTTTCTTTCGGAGGAGGACGTTATTTTGTGCAAATAAAAAAAGCGTATTCGATTGTCTCCCCTTGATTTACAACTATGGAGTGTCGTTGAAATCGTTTGTGCTTGTGCATTAAAGTTAAACGCTTCAAAACCACCAGTTATATATATATATATATATATATATATATATATATATATATATATATATATATATATATATATATATATATATATATATATATATATATATATATTTCACCGAAACAATCTTGTGTTGATAATACGATTACTAATCTTAATTAGTGATCACTTAGGTGCTTCCATAGATTTGAATTGTTTCCAGCAAACTCATTTCCCATGCTCTTGGAACTGACTTCGGTTCTGGCTTGGTGCCAAGTCATTATTGGCCATATGCTACACAAGTTGTCATGAGAGTCTCAGGTTACATTTCCACTATTTTTGGGGAGATAAAAATATATTGACACTTTAGAGGGGTGTATTTGGTATTGTTTGCGGTGAGGCTCCATTTCTCGAGCGTTGATGTTCCTGAATTACCCTTTCATTGCTATTACTATGGGTTTTAAAAATTAGCAATGAATTTTACATGACCAGAGTGCAATGTTGGGAAATATTGTTGTTGTCCTTGATAATGACGTCGAAACATCAGATATTACATACAAATAGCCAGGGAAATACTTAATAATAATAATAATAATAATACCGAGAAGAATCCAACAGAATTGAGGAGACATGCTGTCACTCAAACTCCAGTGGAAACCATCAACAAAACTGATGTGAAAAACTCAAGAAGTAAATAATAATAATAATATTAATATTAATAATAATAATAACAGCAAATTAGCACAGAAAGAGTATAAGGCGAGACACGACTGGGTCGGCAAGGTGGTCCACTGGGAAATGTGCAGGAAATTTCAATTCGACCATACAAACAAATGGTATATGAACAACCAAGCACCTGTCCTAGAAAATGACACGCATAAACTCCTTTGGGACTTTAACATACAAACGGATCACTTAATCCCGGCCAGAAGACCAGACTTCATAATAATCAACAGAAAAAAAAAAAATTTGTAAAATTGTCGACTTTGCTGTCTCGGCGGACCACAGAATAGATCTGAAGGAAAGTGAAAAGAAAGAAAAGTACCTCGACCTTGCTAGAGAATTGAAAAAGCTGTGGAACATGAAAGTAATGATTTTACCAGTTGTGGTTGGTGCGTTAGGCACAATAACTAAAGGATTATTAAAAGCCCTGGAAGACTTGAAAATTGGCGGACTGGTTGAGACTATCCAAACGAGAGCATTGCTAAGAACGGCCAGAATCCTGAGACGAGTCCTGGAGACTTGAGGGAACTTGCTGTCACTCAAACTCCTGTGTAATACCATCAGCTAATGCTGATGTGAAAAATTCTAAAGGAGTATAATAATAATAATAATAATAATAATTCTTGGTGAAAGAGACAAAACGCTCAATCACGTAGTGAGAGAATGCAGCTAATTAGCACAGGTGTATAAGACTAGACACTACTGGGTGGGCAAGGTGATCCACTGGGAGATGTGTAAGAAATTTAAATTTGCCCATTCGAACAACTGGTATACGCACAACCCAGCACCTGTCCTAGAAAATGAATACCATAAACTCCTATGGGACTTTGACATACAAACGGATCACCTAATCTCTTCCAGAAGACCACACCTTATATGAAAAAAAAAAAAAAAAAAGAATTTGCAAAATTGTCGACTTTGCTGTGCCCGCTGACTACAGATTAGACCTGAAAGAATGTGAAAACAAGGATAAATACCACGACCTTGCTAGGGAAATAAAAAAAAAAACTTATGGAAGGTGACAATTATACCAATTGTGATTGGTGTTTTTGGTACAGTAACTAAAGGACTATTTAATGACCAGGAGGACTTGGAAGTTAGCGGCCGATTGGAGACCATCCAAAGGACAGCATTATTGAGAACGGCCAGAATACTGAGAAGAGTCCTGGAGACTTGAGGATACTTGCTGTCACTCAAATTCCAGTGAAAGACCATCAGCAAACACTGAATGAAACACTCTAAAGGAGTAAATAATAATAGCAAAAAGAAGGATGAATACCTCGACGTTTCTTGAAATTAAAATAAAACAGTGGAACATGAAAATGTCGTTTTTACTGCTTGTAATTGGTACTATTTACCAACCCCTCTGCTCGGGCAGAGATATGACACAAGCGGAGTTTAACAGGTTTGAATTCCGAGTTTTCCTTCTCCTAGACCAGTTGCCTAACCATGGCTGAAGAAACTAGTCTGTCCTACTATTTACCCATAGCTGGAGGGAGAATTATTGGATTCATACCTTTCCCAAGGGTATTAGTGCTATGTGAAATGCAATCAGTCTCGTCCAGGATTTGAACTCGTATCGCCGTGTTCACTTCCTACGGCGATAACGACTACACCACGGGCACCTCCACTGCTTGTAATTGGTGTTCTAAGTACAGTCACCAAAGGATTATTAAATGGTGTGAAGGACTTGGAAATAAGAGGACGAGTTGAAACCATCCAAACTACTGAATTATTAAGATCGGCCAGAATCTTGAGACGAGTCCTGGAGACTTGAGGAGACTTTCTGTCACTCAAACTCCAGTGAAAGACCATCAGCTCACGCTGATGTGAAAAAAGACTTAAGGAATAAATAATAATGATAATAATATATTAAAAATTGCAGAGGAAGACTGATTACAGTAACCAGAAATAATGCAGATAACACAAGCAACAACAGAACAAACATGTAAGAAAGAAAATGGGAAGAAATGAACTCTGTGGTCATTTCAAGCGATAAGCAAGTGAAATGTCAGGCAACATGACTTGGACATGATTATAAAAGGGAAACCCTAAAACCGAAAGTGAATCTCTTCTGATAACAATAAAAAAAAACATGTCATAAGGACCTTCAATGTTAAAGCAGAAATACATAACATTCAACATATTAGTTGGTGATTAGTACCATTAGGAAATGCATGAACCCTCTAATTCCCCTGTTATAAATTAAATTATATCACTACAATTGCTCTTTAATGATGAAGTTGGCATTAAATACCCACCCAAGTTGATTTTCCATTAAACAAAAACAGCAAGCCAAACCAAACACAAAGAAAAAAGGAATTAAGTTCAAAAGGGAAATATATTCAAAGAAAACAGAGAGCTGACTCGGTCCACTCTATTGGAGAAACTATTTTCATATGAAGGTAACACGTTTCTGGTGAAGATTTTTTTGTTTGGATTGAATATAATTTATTCGTTTTCAACTTCGTATATATCCACTCTCTAAAACTCTCTTTCCCTCCCTTCCTCGAATATATATATATATGTATATATATACATATATATTGTCATCCACAGACAGTCTCTATCAGAACTCTTCAGTGTGGCTAGACACGTAGGATGCTCGAAGCCGGGATCGAAACCCATCCAACTTTACGTTAGACTAAATCTTAGACCTCTCGGCCGACAAGCGGACCACGTTGGCTAAGGGAATTTTAAGGTATTTATTTAGCAACAGCAGCAGCAGCCGTTTGTTTACATATTTTTTTAATACCCTATCGGCTAACAGAGTGCTCAATTCTTTCGAAGGCGTGTTGTGTGTGTGTGTGATACAATCGTTTTGCTGCCTTTCTGCGGATTAATATTCGTGAAACTTTATGTTATGGTCAAGGGGAGGTTGAAATGATAACATGACTCAGAAATGAGTGATAAAAATGTATTGAAGGAAAATAGTACGTACATAAACGATAGTTGGAAGAAACCTCTTCTCAGCTTAACATAATCATAAACATTACGTCCGTTCTTGGTGACGGCTCGCCGAGACTGCACAGAAGAAAGCTTAGCCGGTATGTGTTACATAAGGGTGAGTCCCTCTGTAGGAGAGACACCCAAACACTTTAGTAATTAGAAAACATTTATTTTAACATTTTATATTGACCTTTTATTTCTCTACATATAAGAGTTTGTAGCTTTTGTTTGGTCTTGAATTGAAAATATTTGTTATTTTTAAACAACCTTCTATTCATTAATATAGAAAAAACAAGAAGCAGGCGATACCCAACAGAAGATAAAGACTACGTGTATGATCTAGAGCTTCTTACAAATACAACAACCCAAGACAAATCCTTGTTGTATAATCTGGAGGACGCAACAGGAGGAATTGGCCTCAACATGAATGCAAATAAAACACATGATCATGGAGCTATTTTCACTTTGAGTGACAAGCCACAGAAATTAGGGGACCATTTCACTTATCTTATCAGAAATATCTCATGTACTGAATGAAATTAATACCAACATCTTCATAGGGTATGCATTGATAGCTTTTGACAGACTGCCGTCCAAGCTTGTCTCTCTGATGATATCAAAAGACAACTCATTCAAGTTGTGGAGGTTTTGTTTTGTTTTGTTTGGTTTGGTTTGGTTTTGTTTGGTTTGGTGGCAAATCAACCATTACCAGTTATTTAATGCCAAATCCTTATATATATATATATATACAGGTTGTTGTCCTGAAGACCTACCTAGGGCGATGAACGATAGGGAGGAGTGGCGAGAGAGGGTCAGGGATATCCGTGCTGCCAGCACGATATGATGATGATGATATAGATATATATATATATCTCAAATACTTGATTTGTAAAAACATTTTTTAGATGGACACAGATTAATGATCAAACAGTTTTATTGCTAATAATTCAATTTAGCATAAGTCAACAAAGTTAAAAGGTACCAAGTATTGTTGTGTTTTTCTAATAATCCAATTAAACCTCAGTTATTTGTTTACGCTGTATCAAATGATTAAAATGTTCTATTTCAAGAAATTCAATTTATTATAAATCATTTGTTTATACTCAGTTTAAATGTCAAGCAGATTTTTAGCAATTGACAGGACCCTATCAGGTGCTACCACTCCGGGCCAGAGTAGACGTGAGAGCGATGAAAATGAAGGAGTACATTTCCCAAAGCTCAAGCATCAATGGAACCTTACCGTCAGATTGTTTAATGCTATATCTAGAACGATCCTTATGCGAGGTACTTTCGCTTCTGCAGAGACTCAGTCGGTGTATTCAACAGTTCCAGCTGACATAGTTGGGTTGTTGCTCTGTTGGTACTAATGAATGGATGCACTACTAAGACTCTAACGAAAAGAAT
>OY757931.1:77765328-77790328 GCA_963585895.1 Sepioteuthis lessoniana | reverse complement strand
AATTATTTAACTGAACTGAAGAGCTTGAAATAGAAATGTTTTTAAGAAACAAATTGTGTACTCATGCTTAACTGAATTGTTTGAAATGAAATTATTTAACTGAACTGAAGAGCTTGAAATAGAAATGTTTTTAAGAAACAAATTGTGTACTCATGCTTAACTGAATTGTTTGAAATGAAATTATTTAACTGAACTGAAGAGCTTGAAATAGAAATGTTTTTAAGAAACAAATTGTGTACTCATGCTTAACTGAATTGTTTGAAATGAAATTATTTAACTGAACTGAAGAGCTTGAAATAGAAATGTTTTTAAGAAACAAATTGTGTACTCATGCTTAACTGAATTGTTTGAAATGAAATTATTTAACTGAACTGAAGAGCTTGAAATAGAAATGTTTTTAAGAAACAAATTGTGTACTCATGCTTAACAGAATTGTTTAAATTAGAACTGATTATTTATATTAAATGGATTTGGCATTAAATCACCTACAAAGGTTGATATGCTATAAAACCCAAACAACAACAGCAACACCTCTTGGTGATTCTTAAGTCCCATCTTGTGCAATTTCCTTAGTTTGTGGCTAGAATCATACATATAATTATTATTAAATAAATCACGAAAAGTTTTTCACACCAGCTTTATCTGGAAGCCTTCCACTCGAATCTGAGGGACAATAAGGTCTTCAAGAGGTGCCTGTGGTGAACAGGAGGTGCCCGTGGTGTAATGGTTATCGTCGTAGGGAAATAGCCACGGCGACTCGAATTCAAATCCTGGACGAGACTGATTGCATTTCACATAGAACTAATACCCTTGGGAAAGGTATGAATCCAATTATTCTCCCTCCAGCTATGGTTAAATAGTAGGGCAGACTGATTTCTTCGACCTTGGTGAGGACACTAGTCTAGGAGAAGGAAAACTCGGAATTAAAACCTGTTAAACTCCGCTTGAAAATTGATCTTGTGTCATACCCTTCCTGAGCGGAGGGGTTCGTAAATATGATAAGTTCTTCAAGGCTCTTCAAAGAATTCTTATTAATCTCAACAATGCTTTAGTCTGGATGGTCTCTATTCTTTTTCTTTGATTTTCAACTCTTCCAATACGCTTTCTACCCTGTTGGGGACACTTTCAAGCACGCCATCTACATTTGATATCAACGTCAACCTCATATTCCAAAATTTTCTACAGTTCTCTGGCAAGATCCAAGTGTATGTATACCTTTTCGTTTTCTTTGATTTTCTCTCTGTCGTCCATTTGAAATGGCAAAATACAGATGATAAGTTCTCTTTACCATTGTTATATCATTATTATAATAATTATTATTTACTCCTTCAGAGCTTTTCACATCAGCATTAGCTGATGGTGTTTCAATGGAGTTTGAGTGAGAGCAAGTCTCTTCAAGTCTCCAGCACTCTTCTCAGTATTCTGGTCATTTTCAATAATGCTGTCGTTTGGATGGTTTCCACTTTTCTGTCAACGTCTAAGTCATCCAGTCCCTTTAGTAATCCTTTAGATACTGTGCTAAAAGCAACAATCACAATTGGTATAATTGTCACCTTCATGCTCCATAATTTTTTCAATTCTCTAACTAGGCCGAATTACCTATCCTTCTTTTCACATTCTTTCAGTTTTATTCTGTGGTCAGCCGGGACAACAAAGTCGACAATTTTGCATATTCTCTTTTTTTGTTGTTGATTATTATAATGTGTGGTGTTCTGGCCAAGATTAGGTGATCAGTCTGTATGTCAAAGTCTCATAGGAGTTTGTGTGTCATTTTCTAGGACAGGTGCTGGGTTGTGCATATAGCAATTGTTTGTATGGTCAATTTTAAATTTCTTGCACATCTCTCAGTGAATCCCCTAGCCCACCTTGTCGTGTCGAGTCTTATACTCCTTCTGTGCTAATTTGCTGCATTCGCTTATTATGTGATTGATCGTTTCCTCTCTATCTCTGCATTGCCTACTTTTGCAATTTCGTTGTGTCAAATCTATTCTCTCTTTGATACGATTGGTTCTCATGGCGTTGTTTTGTGCTGCTATTTGGAGAGATTCTGTTTCTCTCTTAAAGTTATTCTTTTCTTAGCCAGGTTCACGTTTTTTCGTGTGGGATGGTGTTTATGAGTCGTTTAAAACGCCCATAGTGTTGTTTTTTCCATTTTTGTTTCTTAGTTATTGTCATTCTTTTGTCCATCGTGTTGTCAGTATCGTTTCTAATGGCTGTAGTAAGTCCTCGTTCGTGTTTTCCTATGTGGCCTTCAAGTCGTTGCATCGATGCGTCAATGATGTCTTCGATGAGGTAAGTCCTCTTCCTCCATCTTTTCTTGATACATATAGTCTGTCAACGTCATCTCTGGGATGTGATGCCTTGTGCATAGTCATTAGTTTTCTTGTTCTTTGGTCCATTTGTTTAAGTTAATCTCTGGTCTACTTTAGAAAGGGTTCAGAATTTCTAACGAAGAGTTCAGCCCAGGTATTTATTCTTTTGATAAGGTTTCAACTAGAACTTTTTGTCAAGAGTAGCTTTCTAGTACTCCAGGGATATTCTTTTTGATTTTTTTCTTTCATTTCCACTTTCTCGATTGTATCAGCCTCTAAGATGCCCAAGTATTTGCAGGTGGCCTTTTCTCCGAGTGTTCTAATCTTGTCTTGATTTGGTAGTTCCATTCCGTCAGTCATATGTTGTTTGCAACTTTTCATTACTAGCATGGCACATTTGTCTATGCTTAATTCCTTTCCTACGTCCTGACTGTATATTCTGAGTGCGTGTATTAGAGTTTCCAGTTCTTTTTCATTTTTTGCAAATAGTTTGATGTCATCCATATACATTTAGTAATTGATCATTTATTGCAATCTACTAAGTTTATATCCGGTTGTGCATTTTCTGATTATGTGGTTAAGTAGCATCATAGCAATCATGAATCGTAACGGTAATAGTACATCTCATTGAAAAAATATTTCTTTGGGTCTTTGTTTCAGCTAAACTTCTTCCTGCTGCTGTCAATTCCATTTTCCATGTTTTCATGGTTTTCTCTATAAAGTTTATGACTTCACGTGATATTTTGTACATTTTGAGGCAGTTTATTAGCCAGCTTTGCGAAATCCTACACTATGCCTTTTTGTAGTCAATCCAGGCCATAGGTAGATGTTTCCGTCTGGTCTTGCTCACATTGATGGTGTGCTGATCTATGTAAACTAACACTGCTGTGCCTCCGGGTCATTTGGGGCATCCTTTCTGTTCATCAGGGAACAATCCAGGACTTGTTAGCGAGTCGTAAATATCTACCCTTATTTGTGCTGTTAATATTTTCCTTATTATCGGTAGGCAAGTTTTCGGTCTGAAATTGTTAGAGCTGTTTCTTGGCTTGCATCCTTTTGGATCAAGGTGGTCTTTCCTTTGGTCATCCATTCTGGTATTTGTGCTCCTTGTAAGCAAGGCTGTCACGAATGGAGGTGAATTTCTTGAATCAAAAACCATGTATTCTATTATGGCCTGGTGTTTTCCAGTTTGATATTTTTTCGTGTCGTTTTGAGTATATTGATGTGAATTTCTGCATTTTGGCCTTCTTCGATCCCTTCTAGTTCTCTTGTCATATTGTTTATCCATTCAACCTTTTTGTTATGCCTTTTTGATCGCCCTATTTTAGTCCAAAATCGTTCGGTTTCTTTCGCATCCGGTTGTTTTCTTGTCATCTCCTCCTAGTTGTTGATAACATTTTCTTTTGTTGTTTTGGAATGTCCTGTTTTGTCTGTATTGTTTTTCCCTTTGTCGATATCTCTTTAATCTTTCTTCTTTCGCCAGAACTTTCTGGTTAATTCCCTTACGTTTTACCGTTATTTTTTCTCGTGTTGCATTATCCTTCTGTTCCAACATATTCCAGCGTCTTTCTTTTGTTTTATCGTTTTGGCCTGTTTTTATCTGCGTTTCTAGTCGAATTTCCCATCCTGATTTTGACTTTTTCTAAGTTCTTTTTGGGGGGTCCTATTTTTCTCACAAACTAATTTCGCCCTTGCATAGATTAGTTCATTAAATTCGGTTATATTATTCGTTGATATGTAAGGTAATATGCAATTTATTTTATTTGTTTCTATTTTAAGTTTTCTCCATTCTTTGTTTCTTAATGATGGTAAAGTAGTCCTTTCACTATTCATGATTCTCTTTACATTTTCTAGATTTATCTTTTGTTCTTTTGATAATTTTTGCCCCAACGTTAGCTAATGACCTTTTCACTGAAGTTTGAGTGACAGCAAGTTTCTCGATGTCTCTTAGACTCATCTCAGTAATCTGGCTAATCGTAACAATGCTGATGTCTGGATTATCTCTAACGTCTTCTAATTTCTAAGTATTCCACTCTCTTTACCAATCCAAGTACATAAATTAGAAATGATATCGTCATCGTCATGTTACTTAGTTTCTTCAGCTCTCCAGTAAGGTCCAGGTATTTATCCTTCAAGTCATTTTCAATTTTACTCTATAGTCTGCAATGACGAGAATGTCAACTATTCGGCAGGTTCTTTTTTTTTTTTTTTTTTTTTTGTTGTTGACCATCACTAGGTCTGATCAACTGGCCAGGATTTGGTGATCCCTTTGTATATCCGAATAACAGAGAAGTTTGTCTATCTCATTCACCAGGACGGATACCGGGTTGTGCATATATCACTAGTAACTATGTTCAAACTTCTTGTTGAATTCCCTGAGTATCACATTTCTCACCTCGTTGTGTCTCATTGTATCATTATTATTATTATTATTGTTATTTTAATTTTCATCATCATTTTCCGTTTCGTATAATATTTCACCGGGTATTTCAAAAGATTTGAGTGTGGAAAGGTAATGATTAAAGGTATTCGATGTATATACGATTTATGATGCCTCTTTTTGATATTTTCCAGTCACATTTAATGTACTCTTCGGAAGAGATTAGCAGTTCCGTATAGTGCATTTTTTTCTTTCTGCATTTCATATTGGTTACAATTGTTATCTCTTTCTTGATTATCCCCAGGGCTCTCACGATTGCAAGCATGATAATATTTTTTAGGTATCATATTTCTTTATATCTAATTCCAGTTTTTTCTATTTACTTATTTCTTATATTATTTTTCTTATACGAAATTCACTGTTAGCATAGATAAGTAAATTATAATGAGAGTTTTGGGGGGCTTTTTTGTCTTTTATAGTCATTAATTACTATTTCTGGTCAACTGCTCTTTATTTTTCTTTCAATTTGGATAGCAAATCCTTTGATGGTGTCCTCATAGAGTAATGGTTAAAGCGATGGACGTCGGAATTGTAATACGCAAGTTCGAGCCCCAGTCGCACTATAACGTTCACTTTCGGCCAAATAACCTTGGTAAAGGTATGGATCCCCTTATCCTCCCATCTATGGGTTGAATAGTACCACTTCTGGAACGATGGCGTTGGTATTAATTAATCTCGAAAGGTTGATATACCATGAAACAAAGAAACGAAATTTCCAGAAAATTGTACTTGCTTTTGCTTTTGTTATTGGTCCTGGGGGTTGTTTTAGTATTTTTCATACCCCAACATTCGATTATATTTAGATA
This sequence comes from Sepioteuthis lessoniana, assembly GCA_963585895.1. Classification (NCBI taxonomy): domain Eukaryota; kingdom Metazoa; phylum Mollusca; class Cephalopoda; order Myopsida; family Loliginidae; genus Sepioteuthis; species Sepioteuthis lessoniana. The sequence continues at coordinate 77,784,770 of OY757931.1, read as the reverse complement.
CATTTACAGGAAATCCTCTCATTATATTCAGTTAGTGCTCAAATTGGGCAACTGGGCTTTGTGGTCTATTGATTTAGTTTTTCGTTTGTACAATCTACCAATTTGGTTTGATCAGTTTTTATAATGCTTGCTTGATAATTTCTTTTCGGTAGGATATGATCCTGTAATGCTCTTATTACGCCTCTGTCTCTGACTTCAGTCCAGCACTTTTCAGTCATTGGTAAGGTTCATTTTTAGCAGTAGTTTTATATCTATAGACTGAATTTGAAAGTTTTATAGCTGATTATTAGTTTGATTATGCTGTTTTCATGGATTAATCTGGTAGGCTTGTGTTTTTTATTGGGATAAGATAAGATCGTGGTAAGTCAGGTATCGAGTTATCTCGGCGCTGATAATGAAAGAAGTGTTGAGTAATTTGTTCTAGTTACTGATTTTTAGATTCCAACCTTGTCCATCACTAAGAGATGCTGTCCATTTCCATCGATATGAAGATCAATGTGGACGGTATCATCAATAATGGTTTTCGTATATGGCTTTGTTGCATTCTATTCTTACTCAAAGAGGTGTTTTTGTTTTGCTAACACCACAAGCAATTAAATATCCTATCATCATATATATCAAAAATCCATGAATAGAAAATATACGTTATTTCATTTTACTTATTTGAGAGTTCTTCACACTTGCGTAAACTGATAGTTTTCCACTGGAGTCTGAGTGACAGCTCGTCTCCTTAAGTCTCCAGGACTCTTCTTTGTATTCTGGCCAATTTCAACAATATTGTAGTTTGGATGGTCTCTATTCGTCCTGTTATTTTTAAGTCCTCCGGTTATTGTAACAAACATTCGGAGAGTTTACCAAGCGCATCAATAACAACTGGTATCACTGTCACTTTCATCTTCCATAGTTTTGTTCAAGTTCTCTAGCAAGTCTAGGTATTTATGTTTCTTTTCACTTTCCTTCAGTTTTGCTCTGCGGTCAGCAGGAAAGATTAGGCGATCCATTTGAATCTCAGAATTTCAGAGAATTTTGTACACATCTGTGACTAATTATAAGTTAATGTCATTATTATCATTATTCTCACATGAGGTTTCTTTACACCAGCGTTTGCTGATGGTTTTCCTCTGACGTCTGAGTGACAGTAAGTTCCCTCCTGTCTCCCAAACTCTTCTTTGTATTCTGGCCAAACTCATCAATGCTTTAGTTAGGATGGTCTCCATCCGATCTCTACTTTCCAAATCCTCCAGTCCCTATACCAACCCTTTCATGACAGTACCAAGCGGACCAAGATGAACATTGGGTACCGTAAGAAATACGCAGAAACTTTGCAGATTGAATACCACAATTGAAAATCAATTGTCTTTAACTACTTTTGTGCTAGTGTTGTATTTTGACTTTCGACCCGGCCAAAAATGCCATTCCAAGGTGATGCACCGGAAGGAAGTGACACATTCTAATGGTAGTTATGAGAGGAAATCGCATGGGCGGAAATTGGCTGACGAAATAGGACGAGGGAAAAAAAATTCCCATGGTACACTCATATTTCCGCTTGATGACGATCAAACATGCGATATTCAACGATCGAGTAGGCGACTGAGTGGACGTTGAACTATTATATAACTCAGTAAAGAGAGGAGTCAAGACATTTGCAGTTAGAGTTATCGACGAGATGTGGTAAAGAAAGCCACATCAGTCCGAAGGGGCTCTTGGAGCCCCTGATGGGTTCCAGTTAGAGTTAAAGACGGAGTTAGAGGAGATGTGGTAGGGAAACCCACTCCCGGCCGAAGGGGCCCTCGGGAACCCCGATGGAGTTTGGGGACCAGAGAAGTTGCTGATAAGATGCAGTAAAGAAAGCCATCACCCTGCTGAGTGGGCCTCTGGGTCTCTGGTTGAGCAGCCCTGGAGAATGAGAAAGACACAACGTTGACAGCAATAAGAGTGAGGGTCAAAATATTGCAGTTTCTCTTCGGTATCCAACTCCCTCTCACAAGCAAACATTGAGTAACCCTTTTCGAACCCTTACAAATAAAGTGAGAGGTACAATATTTTTCTAAAGAAGTCTTCCTGCGTCTTTATTATTGTGTCGTTATGATGCTGTAGATGATGATATGACACTAGTTTGTTGCATTATCTTATGATGTGATTAAACGTTTAATTTCTTGTACAATTCCCAATAGATCATCTTTCCCACTCAGTTGTGCCTTGTCTTTTACAATTCACCGTGGATCATCGTACCCATTCAGTTGTGCCTTGTCTTTTACAATTCACTGTGAATCATCTTTCCCATTCAGTTGTGCCTTGTCTTTAACAATCCCCAGTTGATCACTTTTCCCACCCAATCGTACCTTATCTTTTACAATTTTGGTACAAATTTGTTGCATTCTCTTATGATATGATTACCATTTCATCTCTTGCACAATTCTCAGTAGATCACCGTTCCCACCCAGTCATGCCTTGTTTTTCTCTACTTTTGTGCTAGTTTGTTGCCTTAGTTTATGATGTGATTAACCTTTTCATCAGTGTATTTGCAAAACCTTCACTTGCTGTTCAATTTCGTATCGTCAATTTTCAAGTTATTATAATTGATTTTCATAGCATTGTTTTAGCCTTCATTTAAAAGAAATTCAGAGTCACTGTTACGGTTTTTTCACGAGTCTTCGAGTTGATACGTCTGCGCCATAGTTAATACTGTTGAGTCGTCGTTATCGCCCTTCTCCTCTTTCTTCTTCTTCTTCTTCTTCTTCTTCTTCTTATTATTATTATTATTATTATTATTATTATTCATTAGAGTTTTTCACATCAGCGTTAACTGATGGTTTTTCACTGGAGTTTGAGTGACAGCAAGTCTCCTCAAGTCTCCAGGACTCGTCTCAGGATTCTGGCCGTTCTTAGCAATGCTGTCGTTTGGATAGTCTCTACCCGTCCGCCAAATTCTAAGTCCTCCAGGCCTTTTAATAATCCTTTAGTTATTATGCCTAAAGCACCAATCACAATAGGCACAATCGTTACTTTCATGTTCAACAGGTTTTTCAATTCTCTAGCAAGGTCGAGTAACTTATCTTTCTTTTCACTTTCTTTCAGATTTATTCTGTGGTCCACTGGGACAGCAAAGTCGACAATTTTGAAAATTCTCTTCTTTTTATTGATTTTTATGAGTTCTGGTCTTCTGGCCGGGATTAGGCGATCCGTTTGTATGTTAAAGTCCCAAAGGAGTTTATGTAGGCCATTTTCTAGGACAGGTGATGGGTTGTGTATATACCATTTATTTGTATGGTCGAATTGAAATTTCTTGCACATTTCCCAGTGGATCGCCTTGCCAACCCAGTCGTGTCTCGCTTTATACTCCTTCTGTGCTAATTTGCTGCTTTCGCTTATTATGTGATTGATCGTTTCCTCTCTGTCACCACATAGCCTACATTTACTGCTTTGTTGCGTCTTATCTGTTCTCGCTTTGATATGATTGGTTCTTATGGCGTTGTCCTGTGCAGCTATTAGGAGGGATTCCGTTTCTCTATTTAGGTTTTATTATTATTATTATTATTATTTTTTGAGGCGATGGGAGGGGTGTAACGTTAATCTTTCTAAGAAATGAAAATAGCCAGATAATTTCAAATCCAGGACGAAGCTTTTAAAATCTGACCATGTGTTGCGTCCTGTCCTAGACGTGAGGGTCAATAGAGAAATACGCACAGTTATTTGAGTTTTAAAAAAGATTAGATTTTATTGTGGCTAATCCTCGACTTATCTTTTGGCCATTATTTTTTACTAATTCGTGTACCTTGAGAAATCTTTTGCTATTCATAAATTTGCAAGAGCAAGATGTGTGATAATGTCAATTTGGGGGCAGAATTTTACCGGTTTTCCCTCTTCTAGACCTATTACTACACAAAGATTAAATAACTTCTGCTCTATTATTTACCGATTACTGGAGGGAAAATAACTAGTTTCATACCTTTCCCAAGATTATTAGCGCAATGTGAAATGCGCATATTCAAGTCCAAGATTTTACCTCTGGTCCATTTTCAACGACGGTAACCACTACACTATGAGTACTGCCTAATTGCACGCCATTTATGTTATTATGTGAAATTCTGTATTTTGATCTGGGTTTGAACACGAAACTCTTCATTGGTTTTGATATATTCAAGTAGGACAATCATCAGTTCTCATATAATGACAAAATAGGCGTTCATATCAATAGTTGTAATACAATTAAGAGATATCGATTTCTTCGTAAATATTGTTGTAAGGAGGGATGACAAAGACCAGAAATATTTATCTGACCAAACCACTCTCAAGTCTCAGGAATTAGTCGGGTAGGGGGTTGATTAATGCTAACATCTGTGTGCATTAGTACGTAAGAAACTAGTGTCTGACAAGGCCATCGATGCAGACAGCGGGTAGATTTCCGGAAAGAGACAACAAATCAATGATTGTCCGTCGGCGTTGTGTAATCAGCGAAAAGAGGATCAAAAAGTTCTTTGTGGCCGTTCCCGTCCGACTGTGAAAAGATGGGTTAAACTCTTTCTACAGTCAAACGGACCTGTGGAGACTCCGTTTCCTGTTCTTGTAAAGTCGACTTAATTCTGGCTTTAGCTTCATTCACAGTCGTCTGGCGTACCTTCATCACGAAACTCCCCACCCTATCTTTTCGAAATAAATTTTAACTTTTACCTACTGCCCAGACTCACCCAAAGCTTTCTCTAAGTTTTCGACAACCGCTGAATGCCAAGTTAATTTTGAGAATTGTCGTTCATCAGTTTCTTCACATCCAGTATTCGTAGCCTTTTTCCCACAACATTGAGGAACTTAAGACCGAATGTTGATATGACAATAAAACGTAAATTCTAAATTCATGTTGGCACAAAGATTAATCAGAATGTGCCATATTATTAAACATCTTTATTTCTTTTTTGTTTTCTCTTATTTTTTCTTTCATTCCCTCTCTCTAACTTAAATTTCTCGAGCAGTATCGTCCGAAGCTAGTAGAAGTTTACGTGCTAAACAATACTTTGTGTTTTGTTGTTAGGTAAAGATTAGATGGAAGAAGCTTCAGGTCAAAACTGTATAAACTATGGGTCATCTCCACAAAGAAAAATATCGTCTCTTTCATATAACCAACTGTTTAAACAATTCATATCTATCCAGAAAGCAGGGTTAACGTTACAGAAGCGTTGTGAGAACTATCAGAGTTGGAGTCCTTACAACGATCCTGAAATATCTGAAAAAGGAACAAGTAGAAAAGGAAATCCCATGAAGAATCGAGTATTAGTAGGGTATAATACTTTTGCTAACGGCTATATTACTGAGAATAGTCCAGTAAAGATGGCTAGACTTTCTGTCAATTGTATTTCAACGAATAACCCGCTATGAGGTAATAACAATGATTATAACCACAGTATTCAGGGATTTAGAGCGGCGCCTATACAAAAAATAGAGACTCTAGTTGGGTAACAGGATCGTTGTAGGATACAAACACAGTGACAGGAGTTCAAATCCTGATCGAGACTTTTTGTTTTTCATATTGCACAAATATCTTCAGGAATGGTATGAATTCAAAAACTCTACCTCCAGTTATGAGTAAATAATGGCGGAGGTGCCCGTGGTGTAATAATTATCGTGGTAGGAATTAAACACGGCAACACGAGTTCAAATCCTGGACGAGACTGATTGCATTTCACATAGCACTAATACCCTTGGAAAAGGTATGAATCCAATTATTCTCCCTCCAGCTATGGGTAAATAGTTGGGCAGACTTGGTTCTTAAGCCTTGGTTAGGCAACTAGACTAGGAGAAGGAAAACTCTGAATTCAAACCTGTTAAACTCCGCTTAAAAATTGACCTTGTGTCATATCCTGCCCTAGCAGAGGGGTTGGGTAAATATGGTTGTGAGTAAATAGTAAGACATCATGAGTTCTAGCAACTGGTATAGGATAAGGGGAATCCTGAATTGAAACAAATGGTAGATTTAGAAAGAGACGGGCTCCATCAGGTTTATCCATATCAAAGATACGCTAGTAGTGTCGCGCCCCAACGACGATTTAAGATTACGGGACATGTATTTGGCTATTGCGATAGTCGTGATAATAGTGCGACTTGAGAAATGTCGTTTTATATTTCCTATACAAAATGCGAGTGGTTATTTTGTTTTGTCATTTCATCCCACAACTTAATCCTAAAAAATAAATAGAATAAAATTATCGACCACTTGCATTAGGTATGCGCCATGTACCGTTGGAATTATTCAAATCGTTTTTATTTCTACTTTAGCAATATTCACACGATATCCAAAATTAAATTCTTCGCCTTGATGCCCTCAGACAATGGCGATTCAAAAAAAAAAAAAAAAAAAAGAAAGAAAAAAGAATAACAGAAACATGTTAAAGAAGTTTATTAAGTCCAGAAGATATTCAAGGAGAAATAAATGAATAAATAAATTGATAAATAAATAAATAGATTAAAAACAAGTGATAATCATGTTTTCCTTGTCAAAATATCATGAAACTCAAAAACATGAATATTTTTTTTCACTTTTTAAAGTTTTTTTTAAAGTTCGGATGCAATTCCGTTATATTTGGATTATCTATCTATCTATCTATCTATCTCTGACTTATATATTAATAAAAGTGTTTTTCTGTTCATATATCTATGTATCTATCTTAGTCTGTTTATATGCATCCAACTATTTCAGTTTATCATGTATTTTTATCTATATATCAATCTGGACCTAGTTTTCCCAGTAATTCCATATCTATCTATCTATCTATCTATCTATCTATCTACGTCTCATACCGTTTTTTAGAATAACAAGATCTATCTATCTATCTATCTATCTCCAATAATATCTAAATCTAGCTAGCTTCATAACTATCTACGAGGTGTGATCAACGTAACCGTAAGTGAAGCTTTTATATTTCTTTACAATTTGTAATTGAATCTGACATGTTTGCATAGCAAAACAGCTAATATCAATAAAAGATAATGAGTAGGAGTTTCAATAAGCGTTTTACATGATTCAACGTTATTATCAATATTATTTTGAAAATAATAGTTTTTTTTTTTTTTGACGCAGTTATTTTTTTAATTTTTTTAGCAAAGCATTGATTATGGAATAAAGTAACCTCCGCAAATTTAGACCAAGCCCTATCTGACATTTTATAATTAGTTCAAATGAACAGTCATCCCAATGCTGAAAATTGAGGAAGTAATTACTGTTTACACAGCAAAGCAACCCAGAGTTTTTAGAGGTGCTTTAAGTAATGGAAAACACACAGGAATTAAATTTAATAAAGAGAACGCATTTAAATATCAAGAAGAATAACTTATCCTAGCATTGATATCGTTTCCTCTCAAGACAAGAACTGACATTGATGAAGAGGTTTTGTGTCTGGGCATCCCTATAAAAAAATCATCTCATCCTGGTGGAGGAATGCTGTTTTTTTGGGATAGACGACAATGAACTGTGAAAGGATATTCAGTTGCAATATATATATATATATATATATATATATATATATATATATATATATCGTCGAAAAGAATGATTCGAAATCTCTCCATGAACTAACGGAACGTAGATTATGCACAATGTTTCTAATATCAGGTGACGTATTTTAAAGAAATGAACGCTGATTCATTGATCAAACGGCCAATTTTTCTTGTCATAAACAGCCAACTTTTCTTGTTATACAACTTTTCTTATTTATACAATTTTATATATTTTTACACTTTTTATACATCCATCTACACTTAACATCGCTAATAAAACCCCACACAATCCTGATGATGGTTCAACAGAACCGAAACGCTATAGTGTCGACTGACTTTGTTTCTCTATAAATCCCCACTTTCTATTTGGATTATTGTTGTCAATTTTTCTTCACAAATTGTCGGATTACTATCCATTATTTTCTTCCATATATATATATATATATATATAGTAGCAAGCATAAAGATCAGAACGATGTTAAGAAAAAACCTAAATGTGAAATAACGTTTTTATTCTAAAGCTTCCTAGAACATTTTATGAAGGAAAATTAAGGATATAAAGGTAAATTATATAATAACAAAATATAGGGCTAAATAAGTTTATTTTGATAAAGTTGTGATAATAACCCTAGCCGGCCGGCCGACTCCCACTATCTTAGCTTTCTTGAATCAAACTACTCATGGCCAGTGATTCATCTTGTGGTTTCCGACCAGGGGTATTACACATTTCTTTACAGATACGCAAAACACAACCGAGAGAGTGGAGGAAAAGAACAAACAAACAAACACGGGCTTGGTTTAGTACAAGAAGGGGGAAGTCTATGTGACACTTTTGTGCTGCTCTCCGTGCATTTGCTGGCTATTGCGGTGAATATTTGCGCGAAACTTCCACAAGCCACTAGGAATGCTAACTCATGTCTTGACTGTCTTCTCGCATTGGTTAACACGGCCTCTGTAAATCAACAAGTCTTAGCAGTTACCTTTCTGATTTCTGTTGGCTCTCTTCTCTGCTCTACCTCCCCTTCTCACTGCCTCCTTCTGTCGACTGTACTGCTATCTTAAGCCGACTGTTCTCTTCTGACTTGCTCTCTTTCTGCTCTGAGACCTTCCTTCCCTCGTCCACTTACGGTCTCGCAGGAGATCTCGCCCTCAGGCCTTTTGTGTGGGCTCCGTGCCAAAAAAGTCCAAGAGATCGTCTGAGTGGAGTCAACACAAACGGAAACGAATTACTACACATCGTGTCACAAAGTTATAAGAATAATTATTTAACATTGAAAAAAATAAATGATCAAAAAGTTCAGAACGATTAACAAAATCATATCATTATAATAGATACATCATATCTAAATGAAAATACTATTCCCAATTGATTAGCACTTGATGTGTAGATCTTTACTTTCAATAACAGATTGACATTTTTTGATACACGAGCGAATTAATGTCTTTAATTTATCAACGGATATGTTATCCGATTCTTCTTTCAAATTAGTCCATAATTCTTCGACGTTTCTTGGATTCTTTTCCTTAGCTTTTTCATTTAGTAACTTCCAAACATTCTCAATAGAATTCATGTCCGGCCTTTCAGCAAGCCACTCCATAACAGTAATATCGTCCTAAGAAAGAAACGTCTTTACAAACTTCGCTGTGTGACAGAGTGCATAAATACAGCGGTTTGATTAATTGCAGTTATCAAATTAGGTACATGTTTCGTCAATATCCCTTTGTATACAGGTTGCGCTAATTGTACCCTGTAACCCGACAAGAGGTCCTGTAGCAGCATCAGAAATCATGCCAAATATCATCACACTTCCTCCTCCAAATTTAAGTCTGCTTTTAGTGCGCTGAGACTAATATCGTTACTTAGGACTGCGTCGAACGAATCCCCTTCCGTCACAACCGAAAAGGATAAATTTTGATCATCGCTGAAATGAACACAATCTCATTGTTCTTCAGTCTATATAACTTGTTCAGTGGTACATTTCAATCGGCTCATTTTGTTCTTTTAAGAAATTCAATGTTTCATAGAAGCTACTCGACTAGTCAAATCTTTTTTCATCAAGTCTTCCGGAAATAGTGTGCTTTGATATTTTAATGCCAAGTTTAGTATCAAGTCTTTTAGAGATAGCGGTTGTTGTTACAAATTGATCTTTTTTTATTCATTACCAATCCATTTGTATTCATTTGCCGTAGTTTTCCTATCCCTGCAATGTGGTTTCTTGGTTCCCATGACCCAGTTTCCTTAAATTTTCTTGAAATACTATGAATAATACTTTTACATTTCCTTACAGTCATTGAAATATCCCCAATCGAGAGTTTATCTTCATTACGTAACTTGACTATCAGTTTTCCAATGATTGGTTTGGTTTCTTTGTTTAATGGCTTATCAACCTTTGTGGGTTATTTAATGCCAAAGCCATTCTCATAGAAGAATAGTAGTGGTACTATTTAACCCATAGCTGGGAGGATAAGGGGGTTCATACCTTTCTCAATGGTATTTGCCCGAAAGTGAACGTAATAGCGTGACTGGAGTACGAACTCGCTTAATACGATTCCGCAGTCCATCGCTTTAATCATTACACCACGAGGAGGACACCCCTATTTTCCAATGATTTCATAGATATTTTAGCCATGTTTACAATGGAAGAGCCGGTGTAATTTAATAAAATGCCCTATTCTATATTCTTACTCAAAAAATGTTCAATAATACAAAATAATTATTAAATTTTACGGATTGTATTTAATCATGCTGATGTTTTTGATCATCTATTTTTTCCAAATGTTAAATAATTATTCTAATAACCTCATCAAAATAAGTTTATTGAATTTTATATTTTGGAATTATATCATCATTATCATGTTTCATCATCAGCACTGATATCCCTGACCCTCTCTCGCCACCCTTCTCTATCGTTCATCGCTTCCAGTAAGTCTTGAAGGCTACATCCTGTATCGGCTCAGAGCTGTTTTATCTAGGTTTTAGCTGGTCATCTTGCCTTTGCTTGTCCATGTGAAGGGGTTCACAGATGTACGTCACTTATGAGTTCGTGGAACAATATAATTTACCTTTATATCCTCATTTTTCCGTGATAAAATATTCTAAAATGTTTAAAATAAAAATTATAAAAATCACAAGTAGACATTTTCTTAACATCGTTCTGATCTTTATGCTCGCTACTGTATATGTTATTCGTTGTAAGTTTTACAAACCAGCGTTAAGTGATGCTTTTTTTTATTGGAATGTGAGAGATTTTAAGTCTCCCCAATTCTCCAGGACTCTTAGCAGCATTCAAGCCGATGTTGCAATTTTAATAGTATTATTATTTACTCATTAGAGTTTTTCACATCAGTGTTAGCTGATGTTCTTTCACTGGAGTTTGAGTGACAGCAAGTCTCTTCAAGTCTCCAGGACTCTTCTCAGTATTCTGGCCGTTCTCAATAATGTAGTTGTTTGGATGGTCTCTACTCGTCCGCCAACTTCAAATCCTCCAGTCCCTTTAGTAATCCTTTAGTTACTGTTCCAAACGCACCAATTACAATTGGTATCATTGTCACCTACATGTTCCACAATTTATAAAATTCCCTTGCAAGGTCGAGGTACTTATCCTTCTTTTCACATTCTTTCAGTTTTATTCAGTGGTCAGCCAGGACAGCAAAGTCGTCAATTTTGCAAGTTCCCTTTTTTGTTGATTATTACTAGGTCTGGTCTTCTGACCGAGATTAGGTGATCTGTGTTTATGTCAAAGTCTAATAGGAGTTTATGTTGGTCATTTTCTACGACAGCTGCTTTTTTTCAAACCAGCGTTAGCCGATGATTTTCAATAGAGTTTGAGTGACAGCAAGTCTCCTCAAATAACCAGGACTCTTCTCAGTATTTTGGCCGATCTTAATAATGCGGTAGTTTGTATAGTATCCACTCATCCTCTTATTTCCAAGTCCTCTAGTCTCATTATCATTCTTTAGTGCATGTACTTGGCGCCACAATTAGAAGTTGTATCACCGACTCATTCCTGTTCCCTATTTTTTTTTCAGTCCTGACTATATTCTCACTGCTTTTATGAGGGTTTCCAGTTCTTTTTCATTTTTGGCAAACATTTATATGTGGTCCATGTTCCTAAGGTAATTTATCTTTTCTTGCGATTCAGTTAGTTTGTAACCGGTCGCGCATTTATTGAATATAAGATTGAGTATCATTATCACGACCACAAACAACAATGGTGATTGCACATCACCGTGGAATATCCCTCAGTGGATTTCCACCATAGCTAATCTTTTACCATCTGCAATCAATTCCACTGTCGTCTTCTCTTTGGTTCCCTCGATAAACTTCATGATTTCCACGGATATCTAGTCAATGTTGAGACAGTGTATTATCTTGCTTTTACGGACAATACTATAAGCCTTTTTGTCGTCAATCCCGATATAGTCAGAGTGTTCCTTCCTGTTTTACTCGCGCAGAGGATGTGTTGAAAAATATATAGGAGCTCCCTTATTTCTCTGGATGTTTACAACATCCTTTCTGTTTGTCAGGTAAGAGTCCGTGGCTTACAAACAATCGTAAATGTCCTCCTTAATTTGTGCCATAAGTATTTTCCACATCATCAGAAGGCAAATTATTTGGTGCGGTTCCTTTTTGTGATTTTTCTGTACGATGGTGGTTTTTTCCTTTGGTCATCCATTCGGATATGTTTGTTTCTTGAAAGCATCTGTTTATTTTGATAGCCAGTCTGTCATGGATCGAAGCGAACATTTTAAACTAGAATCAATGTATGTCATCAAGGGCAGGAGTATTCCAGTTTGATACTTTATCAAGTGTTTCTCTGAGTGAATCTATGTGTATATACTCCTTAGGATTTTCTTCGGCACTTTGTGACTCTTTTTTAACGTAGTTTATTCATTCAGCTTCGTTGGGTTTTTTTCCCAGTTTTGTGGGTACATATTTGTAAAAAAACATGCATTACTATTACAGAAATAATATTTTTAAAACCCGAAAATTGAATAATCAACCATTAACTAAGTAAATATATGCTATGAGAAGGTAAATATATACATAAGATTTCGAAAGACATGGGCCAAGAGTAAGTAAACCTTTCTAAATTTAAGTTCGTTCATTTTTGCTACTTTTGTGCGTACATATTTGTAACAAAAATTGTTATACTATCACAGAAAAAAACCAATAAAACTTTAAAACCTACAAATTTAATTATCAGCCATCCATTTAGTGAACATTGGATTTGAAAAGGTTAATATGTACGTAAGATTTCAAAAGACAATATATATATATATATATATATCATTTTATATGTATATGTATATTATTGGATATTATTTTATATGTATATGTATATTATTTTACGTATACGTAAAATTTCAAAAGAACCCAGCTAAGAGTAAATAAAACATTCTAGATTTATGTTAGTTGAATTTTTCCAGTTTTACGTGAATATATTTTTGTAAAATATATTTGCCTTATAATCGAAGTAAAATTTAGTCTTTAAAACCTGAAACATTAATTATCCAATAAGTGTGAGCTGTGAAGTGTTTACCAATTTAGTTAAATTTTTTTGAGATTTTGAATTCGTCTTAATTGGTAATATTTAAATGAATTAAAAAGAAAAAAAATATTTTTGCGTGCTTCTACTAAATAATATAAACCTCTTATCCCTCCAGTTGTCAGGTTTTCGAATCTTTCATTTTATTTCCCATCGACTCATTTTTTTTCACTATATATATTAATGCTTACATTGGCATAAAAAGGAGAGAAAATAATTTTCAGAACTTATCAAGAGCGTAAGTATTGAATTCAACCGAAATAGTACATTAACAAAAAAAGCTATTACTGAAAATATTTTCTCTCTGATGTCCATCCGACTATTAGTCGTTCGAACTAATGTCCAATCCTAACATTAAGGTTCTTCAATTTATATTATCTGGAGGCCCACCACTTACGTCCACCCACGATCAGTGTTCAAGCGCCAATGTCTCTCTTTATTTCTGTATGAATCCTTCCCGTTTAGATGACTTCCTCTGAAGTCTATATTTCTTCAGAAATTTTTCGACGCGAATTTTCAAGTCTTCGTATTTTTGAGGCTTTTAGAACCAGAGCTTTCAACAGCCAGCTCTCGAGTTTGATTGGTCTTTGTGTCACTAGCAGGTTTGCAATATCAGCAATTTTTGCCTGTAAAGTGTTATACGTCGCTTGCAGTTCTTTTTCTTCCATTAATATCCAGACATCTTCTTGTAGCTCTTTAATTTCACCATTGTCTTTAAAAGAGTAATTTTCCGCCTGAGAAGAGTTAAACGGAGCTACTTTATTTTTTAAGACTTTCATACTGAGATCGAATTTTCTTGGGTGAGACGTTTCGTTTCTAAATAATCTTGACCAAATCTTCTCTTGATTGAATATCCAACTTAGAAAAAATTATCACCATTTAATTTAGCAAATATTTCTTCTGGACTTGGTGACGGATATTTAGATGGTTTCATTTTACACTTTTAAAAAATCAGCACTTCCGCGGATTTTATTATTTCTCCTTATAATGTGAACTGCCATTTAGAATTGACTATTTTTGATACCACTCCTATTTTTTCTTGTTTGTCCAATTCTTTATTAATTGTTCTTACGCAGCAAAATATACACTCCTTTTTATTTTAAAAACCCGTGTTACATTGTGTTTTACTTCAAATTTAGCTTTTGTTTTTATACACCAGTCCAGACCTGAGAAGAATTCAGGGAAACTTTTTTAATTCCTTTTTTAAGAATTAACACTGGCGGTGACAATATTTATTTTGTTGCAGGAGGAGTTAATCGGGAGGTCTCATAGATCAAATAATGGATTCCAGTGTGTTCCAAACAAACCCGCTTGTTTACCAATAAAAGAAATATTGCAAGTGAATTTATACCCCAAAATTCAATTTATTTCCTGAAACTCTATGAGCAATTTTTCAGAACTTAATAAACTAGGTTAATCTATTTTCCACCATGTCAATTCATTGATGATCTGGATATCAGACCCTGTATTTAGTTATAGTTTTATTTTTAGGATTATCAGTTTTTAGAAAAATAAATTTCCTTTTTTGAGACGTTCGAAGTTTTGTTAATTTTTCCTTCATGTTTTTCGATTTTACACTATGTATCTTCAAAGTTTACGTACGTTCTACTTTTTCCATTTTTTTTTTTTGTATTTACAATGAATAGCTTTGTGTCAGATGCTATTACATTCGTAGCATTTTTTGGTATTGAAAAAGCAATCACTTTTATAATGCTTATCTCCATGACCGTGCATAGTAATAGGCATTAAGTGGGGTTTCTTGTCTTTTTTTAAAAATGTTTTATTAGGAATTGAAAAGGTCTATATTCTTTTTTAATATTTTTTTAGGAGTTATAAAGCTCTATGTTATTTTTTTTCAAATAGTCGAGCGTTAGGGACATCTAAACTGTCTCTTTCCTCACCCCTTGCGGTATCGAGATCTATATTTCCAAGACGGTGACACTCTTCTGATATCTTCTGTAGAGTTAATTTAGAGTCTACGGGGTGGAGAAAAAGAAAAACAGTTTTATTTAAAAACTTTTATTGAAAATATCAATTGAGGTAACTTGATTTTGTCGTAGAGCTGATATCTATTCAATGTAGCCGTCTTCAGCCTCAATCACCGCCTCGATACGGATCCGGAACAGGGAGCATGCCTTTTCCACAAGCGCCGTTGGAGCTCAGCGAATACTCGGCAGATGGCAGCGATCATGCTGGTTTTGGTGTTGTTGAAGGTCATGTTGGTGATGTTCTCAACGTATGACCAAACGAAGTAGTCCAGTGGGTTCAGGTGAGGGGAGGAGGGGGCAAGTGAGAGAAGGGTATAAAGTCGTAGCTCTCCTTCTGAAGCCAAGCCTTGGTCTCTTTGGACTTGTGGGCCGGCGCCGAATCCTGCTGTCACACCCAGAGTCTGCCGCTGGCCACCTAATTGCACCTGGGGATCACCATACTCTTCAGCACACCCAAGTACACTTTGGTGTTGACTTTCAAGCCAAGTTCGAAGATGTGAGGTGGCATGATGTGGCGCTTACTTGAAACCACACCAAAGACCATAACCGTAGCTGGAAACTTTGTTTTTATCCCCATAGGCACGTCCCTGTTATTCGTGGCAATCCAGATTTGCATTTTGAGGGTGCTGGCAATGGTCCTGTTGCCATAACTTGAATCAGTTGAGAGCATGACTTGTACAGCGGCGCATCTCCGATCTCGCACGTTGAACATCGTGTCCCTTTCAGACATGATAGAAGGCTCCTATCGCTCTTGGGATTTTTACACAACTGGCCTACTAGTAAATGGTCTGTATCAAAAAATGAAAACCGGTTTTCATTGAACGGAAATGAAATCATGTCGTCTTTTCTAGAGCGACAATTTTATCGTTCCACCCTGTATTTCCAATTTAGATATAATCATTGATCTTATTTCTGCGTCATTATGAGCAGTTAGACAGCGTACGATTATTAGGCACCTAAATAAATCAAGTGTTAATTTATTTAAATTAAATTTAAGTGACCAATTCTTCATCGTCACCTTTTTCTAAGTTAAGACATTGCAAACGTGTATTGAAAAATGAACTATCTCCAAAAATGTTCGATTGTATTGAAACAAACTCAGAATTCATCTCATTTGCTTTTTATGCAAAACAAAATTCACGTATTTCATGTTCAGTGGGGACAATTTTCATAATAATAGGCGAACTTTCCCCACATTATTCCAATGGGAACAATCCTCTTTAAAGATCCATAAATATCTTCTGCAATAAACTGAAAAAGTCGTGTCTGGATTGTATACGAATTCACTAATTGAATTGGCGACAGAATCTGCATTGAATAAAACTGACGTTCTTTCTTCGGAAGTTTTATTAAGTAACAATTCCAAAAACCTTTTTTGTTGTTCTTGTTGTTTTTGTAACGCCAACATTTGAATCATGATAGATTCTAATACTTCCATTCTTTCCTTCATAAATTAGTGTTTGAATAATCTCACCTGTTTACTGGTCTGTAGTCCTGGGAGTATGCCATGATTTTTGCGAAATGGTAAACATTTTTTTTCGTTTTTAGTTTCCTCACGAAAGTTCCTTGGAATAATTCGTCGCCACTTTGGTAACGCGGGCATGAGCATAAAAAAAGAGAATATTTGAAAAACGACAAAAACAATTTCATTCGAGCGAATTAACATATTAATAGGAAATGAGACAAACAAAATAGAGTTATTATCCGTAACACTGCCGGCCAAGCTATTAATGAAATCTTTTAAAGCTTAAATCCGTCTGACTAATTGTCCTTCGAACACAATGTCCTATCTTAACAGCATGGTATCTCTATATTATCTGGGGTCCCGCCACTTTCATATACTATCGATCGATGTTCAGTCACCAGTGCTTCAATTTATTCATATATAACAATATATATATATATAAGTAAAGTTGGCGAACTTAGTCGAGGGTCACCCGAAGGCTCCCTTTTTCATAGCTACTACACTGTGGTGTAGGGGAGAGCGGTACTCCTTTCCCTCGATTGCTCCACTTTACCCTTGATATGTACGTTATAATGCTGAGTGTTAAGCAAGAGGTATCAAGTACCATTTTTTGAGTCTTTGTTATGACTCGACCTGGGATTGAACACAGGTCTCCCGGGTAATTAGCGAACACCCTAACCATCATGCCATGTGTGTGTGTGTGTGTGTGTAAGATATTAAGTTTACTCATACAGTAAACCAAAGAAAACGGAAGGAAAACTACATATAAATGGATGAGAAACAATTTTGTTTCAATATCATTTTAGGTCAACCGACGCGTTTCGACAGGATGATCTACGATGTGAAATAACGAAAACTTCAGTTAGAAAGCATTTTGTGTCAATTTCAGGGTGGGAATTATTGATTTAAAAGTAATTGTTTGGATGATAATTTTTTTCTAATATTTTTCTGTATCGTCCAAAGCATTTATAATTCCCGCCCTGAAGATGACACGCAATAATGTCTACCAAAAATTTTCGTAATTCCATATCTTAGATTATCCTATCGAAACACGTCGGTAGACCTAAAATAAAATAATATTTAATATTAATTTTTCCCATTCAAGTATATGTATTTTTTTCCTTTTTCTTCTTTTTACAATATTAACGTGTATATACTCCCCACACACACTCTCGTGCTCGTTGTTTCTGGATATACCGAATACATCCTGTACAGATTGGTAAGAAACCTGAAAATTCGATATCCTCAGTTACATTCAGTCGTGACGCTACATTTCTGGACATATCAGGAATACTGAGTACTCCATTTTTAAATTTACTCCCAGATCCATTTGGACTCGGAGTAGCTGTATCTATTAGGATTCAAACTCAAAAGCAAATTTTAGAAAAAAAGTTATAGCATTAGATTGGAAGTACAAAAAATAATATAACAACGTGACAATTATTAGCTTTGCATGAGAATGTAAACTGTATAACTTTCCATATAAATGATTATTATCTTTAAAAAGAAATAGTTCCTTGAAACCATAGGATTACTTGAAAAATGACTGGTATAAGTGTTAAAAAACAAGGGAAGCGTTACTATGTTTGCTCAACAGACCCTGCGACCAACTGAGCTACTAAGTAACCAAAAACCAAGAATTAAAATACATGATATTAACAATTTCAACAGATATTCCCACATGATAAATTATATATATATATATATATATATATATATATATATTCTTTAAGAAAAAACAACGAAACCAATCACAAAGGATTATAAATTTATTTCAATCCTGTTACGCATTTTTGAAATTTTCAAAAACACGAAAAAAAATTAACAGACTTCATGAGATCTTTTAGATAAAAGATCTGATGAAGTCCTGTTAATTTTTTTTCGTGCTTTTGAAAATTTCAAAAATGCGTAACAGGATTGAAATAAATTTATAATCCTTTGTGATTGGTTTCGTTGTTTTTTCTTAAAGAAATTATTGCTCTGTATAATTGGTACATTGAGCTCTTTACCAGGAAGATTTAAATATTCATTCACGAATAATTTCTTGTCCTGATGGAATTACTCCCAACTCCGGTTTAACTGGACTAAGTATTCTCTATTCTATATATATATATATATATATATATATATATATATATACAAGACAATGAAAAAGTTGAAAAATAAGGGGCATTATTTTAAAAATGAAAGAAGTCTATTAAAAATAGATCTTGTCTTGGTTTCTCTTCTTAGACATTATCCAGGCATTTGCAGATTCATGATTCTACCATTGCAAGCACGTGTTGAATATATATATATATATATATATATATATATATATATATATATATATATATATATATATATATATATCAGAGTCACCCATTTAGAAGAGTTCTATGTTTTGCAGACGGCTCCAACTATTCACCACCTTAACGTCTTGAAAGCTATAGTAATTAATATCGAAATTACAGCTCTGTATCGGCAGATTAAGTTAAAAAAAAATCTTTGGGGCCTAATTCATTTAATACGGAGTATAGTACTTTTTTGTTTCATCCATATTTTGAATTTTTTTTAAAACCTCATTCCCTTCATTTGACCGACGACTGACCTCGAAGATTCGGTAGAAAAGCCACTATTTATATCTGTATATTTTTGTTTTAATCAAATGTAATCGGTAATAAGATAATTTTCTCTGTTTTTACAACTTCATTAATATATATAAATATATGTATATGAATGTGCACAGGTTCAATCCGTATGTAACTGCAAGCTTTTATATGAGCCTATGTGTTTGTGAGTGTTTTGTATATACGTATGGCTTTAGTTTAGTTTGTTTAATGGCATATCAATCTTCGTTGATTATTTAATGCCAAAACTATTCTTGTAGAAAAACAGTAATGGCTCTATTTAACCTATAGTTCGACGGATAAAATGGTCCATATTTTTTCCATGGTTATGATTCCAGAATAAACG